>JAHBBA010001070.1:0-52247 GCA_018806925.1 Skeletonema costatum | reverse complement strand
CTGGCACAGGACATTGGAGGGAATTAGGGATGGCTGTTGTTGGTGGAGGCGCTGACCCACCCTTGGACGGCTTGGGTGAGTTCTTCGTTGGAGGCATGAGGAAGTAGGGCTTCAAAGTCGGCTTTGCGGGCTTCAGGACAGAAACCGGCGAGGATGGCAATGGTGCTTTCGTCAGCTGGGGTCGTAGGTGGAGTGGAAGGTTGACCGGTGGTGGATGCTGAAGATGAAGTGGCTGATGCTTGGGAGAGGCGATGGTGTTGGCAAGTTTGGAGGTGATTTGTGAGCTCGTCGGGTGGCAGAAGGAGGTTGCAACCGACACACATGGCGATGGAGTAGCTGAGGCGGCGATTGTCATTGAGGAGTTGGAAGAAGTCGGAGTGGAATGTGTTGATGTGCTTGATGTAGTCAGCGGCGGTGGTGAAGGTCGGGAGGATGGACAGCTCGCAAGATTTGCAGGGGCACCGGGATGGGATGGTGGCATTCTCGGTGGGAGAAGGGGGGTGGAGGGTGCTTAAATCAAGAGCGGAGGGTTCTTGAGGAGGCGTGGTGAGGGTGAAGGCTTGGGAGACGGCTGTTGGGGTGGCTATTAATTCGGTGAAGATGTTGAAGGCTATGGTGGCTGAGTTGTAGATGAAGTACACTGATTTGGAGTTTGGGTTGGCTAAGATGGCGGCTATGTAGACGGTCTCGGGCGTGTAGGTAGCCCATTCCGAGTCACAAAGGAGGATTTGGAGCTGGTTCACTGCTTCAGAACTGGACACAGTAATGTGGATGGTAGTTTGGATGGTTGTTAACGATGGGTTGGCCGGTTGGGGGGCCGTTCTGCCTTTCTTTTTGGTGGGAGAGAGCTGGAGCTGGTTGGTTTGGGAGCTGATGTGGCTCATGACGTCGTCGTGGTGGCTGGCGGCTGGAGGACTGGTGAGGATGGTACGTGGAGGTGTAGAAGGATTGGGGCTGGGCAAGTGAGGATTTGCGGTGGAAGGGCTGGAGCGAGGCACGGTGGAAGGGCTGGAACGCTTTCTGGTAGTGGTTGTGAGGGGTGAGGCAAGGCGCTGCTGGTGGTTGGGTGCATCCGGTGGGGCGAAGGGATATGATTTCAAATTGGAGTGGACATGGTGTCGGATGATGTCCCGTTGGACGATTGGAGAGCGGTTGGTGGTGTTTGTTTCGTCGACAGGGGTGTTGTTACGCCATTCCTGGGCGTCTGCGTCGGATTTGATGGAGGGATAGAATGTCTGAAGGAATTCCATGGCCGCAGTATAGTTTGGGAATTTTTGGCAGCGGGAGTGGGAGACACCGTCGATACATCTGCGGATATCGTCCCAGGTGGTGAAGAAGACGCCTATGGAGGCCCCGCCTCCCTTGCCGTTGACAACGGCATAGTACCTCCTCTGGGTGTTCCCTACTTTGTTGGATTGGGCTAGACGGCGGAGGGCGGAGTTTGTTTGGCCAGACGGGGGCGGGGAGGAAACAGCGGCTTGTTGGTAGGAAGAGTTGGATGTGGATGGGGTGGGAGGATTCGTAGGAATTGGATGGTAGGTGGCGAAGGCAGGGATGGCGCAGATGTTGGCAGTGACGGTGTCTGGGGAGTACTGGGAAGTGTCGAAGTTCTGGATGAAGACGGCTGTGAAGGTCGGGGAGGTGTGGAGGTTATGGAAGTTCGGGATGATAGCAACACAGTGAGGAAGTTTGGCACAGATGTGACCTAGGATGCCGTAATCAAGGTTGATTACTGAGGACAGTAGGACGTTGGATACGACCGTATAGGCTTTCATGGCGTCGACGGTGGTGGTGGCGACTTGGGCTAGGAGTTTACTGTTGTCTTTCTTCAGTTCGATGTCGACGTAGGATGCTCTGAGCGTGGAGGAATGACATGAAACGCCTGATGGAGGTGTTTCCATGAGAGGGATGGAAGAAAGACCGGTGGTGTCGTCCTGGAAGGCCCTCGCCATGTCGGCTGCGAGTTGACTGCAGTTGGAGGCGAAGACCACTGCAAGGATGGTTGTGTTTTTCTGCGGAAGGCGAAGGGGTCTGACTGACATTGCGGAGGTGATGGTGTGGTGGTTGTCACATTGGAGGGAGGAGGGAAGGGGTTCTCCTTTGTTTGTGATCATTAATGCAGTGGCTTTGTAGATGTCAGTAGCTAGGTGGCGGAGTGTAAGAGGGTTGGGAGGCTGATTCTTTGAGAGGACGAGCTGGGCGTCAACTCCCGTGAGGACACCCAACATGGATTGACTGGAAGAATTGACTGGATCCATGAAGAAGGTAACCGATCCGTCTGAAACGTAGGGGGGGAGGTGGAGGATGTTCCCCTGGGGGCGGACATTGCAGAGGGATGCCACGAATGTGGTAAGTTTGTGGATGTCGGATTCGGGAAAGATGAAGGAGGGTTCCTTGTGGTTGGTGCAGCTCTTGGGTGAGATAACGCAAAAACCCCGAATGGGACTCTTCTCCCGATTGGAAGTAGTGAGTTGGGCACAATCCAAGATGTCGGTAGGGAGGCCAGGAAGGTTGGAAGAGAGCATCTCGTCAATGTTTTGTTTGATGCGAGCAAGGGAGATTGGGTTGCCCTGTGCTTTGGGGGTGAGATTGAAATGGAAGGTAACATGGGGACGACGAACCATCTCGCCCAAAGTGAGATCTTTGGAGAGGTGGCGGGTTTGGAGATTGAAGTCATCAAGGTTGGTTTGTTGGTCAGTTTGCTGTAGAGCCAGGAGGCCATGTTGGCCGCTCGGGTTGGTGAGGGTGCCGACATCGGCACCGTTTGCGGTGGGGGATGGCATGGTGGGTGGAGATGGTGGGTTGGGGTTGGTGGACAAAGCGGCGGTGATGGCGGACAAGAATGCAGCACGGTCCTCCTGGGCGAGACCTTGGAGACTTGCGATGAAGGCGTTGGCGTTGGCGCCGCTGGCGGCGGCGTTGTTGGCGTTGTTGGCGGACATGGTAGTGGCAAAGGAGGCGGTAGAAGCAGTGTAGTTTGGGGCTCGGTAAAGAGTGGTGCCGACATGGTGGTTTGGTGTTGGATTTGCATGGGCAGATGGCTTTTTTGATGACGAGCTACGTAGGAATCCGTATGGTTTTGGACAGGGAGCGTTTTGAGGCACATAGCTGGTGGTGTACTGGAGGGTTGTAGATAAGGGGGTGATAATGGTAGTAATTAAACTGGCATCATTATTAGGGGAATGTAACCAGTTGCCGCGGGGAGGGCGGTTGGAAGAAGCGGTCCAATCGATGGGGGATTGGCCGAGATAGGCCGAAATGGTGGAAAAAATGACGGCCGTCGGGGTTAGGCGGCGGCCGCAGGGTAGTGAGGGGCGGCTTATGCGCCCGGCAGTGGATGAATATTTCCCTCGGTCGGGAGGGAGGCGGGTCCATGGTAGGAGAGGGGCCCAAGGCGGTTGGTTCATGGTCGTCACGGCGGCTTGGTGATAAATCGATAAGCTGCTATAAACTTTACTAAAGGGGCTTAGTCGTTGCATGTACATGATCGAAACTTATGATATGGTAGTGTCTTTATTCTTTATGTATCCTATTTTTACAAACCGGTACTCCAGTACCGATTATGTACCTACTTACTTACGTAGCAGAAAGTATGCGGACCATGGACCTGAGCAGTGAATTTATGGGATGCTGGTATTAGTCTGGAGAGTGGAGCGTAACTATTACCTTGCTTGGGATGACTACGATAATATTTATAATATTATCATCATCTTTAACGCCGTGAAGGGAATTTAGTCTAGATCTCTCATAAATATCTCATAGACATCTCAAGAACAAGGTTCACCTGAATGAATATATAAAAATGACACTCTCCAACAACTCCTCCTTCCTAAACAAACTATCCACCCTCCGTGACTTTGTCACCGGCATGGGCATGAAGGTATCCGAAAGCGATTTGTCGCAGACATTGCGTTCGAGTTCATTCAATGTAGAGTTGGCATTGGAGCGGATTTTAACTGGTGATAATTCTGCTTCATATGATAATAGCAGTGGTGGTGTTGTCACGTCATCATCATCGTTTGCTGCCAGCTCGAAGAAACCATCGGCAATGGCAACTCCTTCTTCTAAAAAGAGATCGGCTGCAGCAATAAAATCGTCTACAAAGGCAACACCGAAATCGTCGAATCACAACAAGCGTTCGAGACCGGCAAACATTCGTACAACTAGTAGTTCAATCGGTAGTTCAATCAGCAGTAGCAGAAGCAGCAAATATCCACAGAGCAACAGCAATAATAACAACCGACTACTCTTATGCAAACGATGGACAGTAGCCTGCTCCAAATCCATACGTGGTCGAGTTTCTCACAGTGAACTCCTCGATTTTACACAAAATTGGAAGAACAATACTCACTCAACTTCATCCTCTGCGACACCAATAGATCCAATGGTACGATTTCGCTCGTCGTCTGGTAACGTGGAAGGATCACTCAATTCTTATCTATGTGAGATACTATCTCCCTTATTACGATTAGGATGTGATACTACAAATAATGCATCATTCACACCAATAATCCATCTCGAAGGTGAAGCACTCATGGAAGATCGTCATATCATTATTGGGAGTGAGGTTCCTCTATCTCTGAAAATTTATTTGAATGATCCTATTGAATTCTTTGACTTGTTTCGTAATAATGGTGGTGGTGATGGTGGAGAGACTGATTCCAAATTGTTCTTTAGCGAAGGCAAAGGTAGTGGTGGGAAGACGAGGGGTGCTACTCCAAGGAAGAAGAATAAGGCAAAGACAAAGTATAGTCGGGAAGAGTTGGCAGATGCTGCGTATCATTTGTTGCAATGGGCCGAGAAGGGAGAGGAGTTGCCGTTGTTTGAAGGTAATAAGAGCAATGATGGCGGTGATGGTATTCCTTCGGAAGAAGACAATATTATCGGTAGTGCTGTAGCTTCCTCAAAGACAGATCGACTTGACGATGACGACAGTGATGCAACTGTGTCTATCTCCAACAACAATGACGAAGATGGAGATTATGAAGATAATTCCATGGAAGACAATGAAGAATTAAATGAATTGAATCAACTTGTTGCTACAGCTTCTTCAGAGAAAGAAGGGAGCAATCGCAAAACATCAACCAAGCCATTGCCCGAATTATCTGACCCAATCGGATTCAAAGCTGATATCGAGCTGCGTCCATATCAACGGCAGGCATTGTATTGGATGTGTCGACGAGAGGGATATATTTGCGAAGAAATGGATACAGATAGTAACAGTGATAATGGAGGGAGTGAGACCGGTGGAGACATGGACTTATTGGCAGAGCTGGCTGGTACAACGTCAACGAATTCAGATCCATCTATTGTCATGTATGGAAGCAAGGCCATATCATGTGATTGTGGTCCAGTGGTGGTTTCGGATGACAATGTTGCTTCAAGTTCCATCCCAGTTGTAGACTATGGGCAAACTAACCCAAGCCGGAAGAAATATATTCATCATCCCTTGTGGAGACGTAGATTTTTGGCCACGGATGACTTGACAACAGTGTACTCATTCTATGTGAATGAACTGCTTGGAATTGCCTCGTGTGCTCCACCCAACCCACCAAAGCAATGTGTTGGAGGGATCCTCGCCGATTCGATGGGTCTTGGCAAGACTGTTATGCTTTTATCGTTGATTTTAACAACAAAAGAGGCTGAGGATAGTAGTTCCGAAGATAGGAAGGGTGAGAAATGTCCAGTTCAAGACGATGTAGATGTGATAGATATCACTTCTGACAATGATGAACCCACGTTGAAGAAAATGCCCATAAAACCTGCAGGTAAAGGTACAAAGACAGCGAAGACAACTCTAATTATTGTACCACTATCGTTGGTATCGCAATGGGAGGAAGAATTGGCCACAAAAACAAGCCTCTCTCACTTGGTGTTTTATGACGTAGGAAAGAAGTCTTCTGCGGCTGCCTTCTCATCCGTCGATGTTGTCGTGACAACATATGGCACTGTTCAGAGTGAATTCAAATCAATGCTAGCGTCCGGCAAATCAGATAGTGGCTTGCGCAAACCTGGACAGAATCAGCCACTGCTCATGTTTGATTGGAAAAGAATAATCTTGGACGAAGCACACGGTATCAAGAATCCTTCTACTATTGTATCAAGAGCGTGTTGCATGCTCAAATCTCAGAACCGATGGGCCGTGACAGGGACTCCCATGCACAATTCCTTGCAAGATATTTATGGACTGCTCAAGTTCTTACGTCACGAGCCGTGGTGTGAGGCAAGTTTTTGGAGGAAAGCTATTACTAGTGCTGCTTCGACGGAGGTGGAAGGCGGAACCAATGCAACTGGTGGCGCCGATGAAAATGGCGTCGAAACCTCTCCAACAATGTTAGCAGCAACCTTAGCCTTTGGTCGAGTTCGGAGAGTTCTTGCTCCAATCATTTTGAGACGAACAAAAGACACCCTGATGGAAGACGGCACACCAATTCTTACTCTGCCCCCGATCGACTTTGCGGTTGTGAATGTTGGTCTGAGTCATCCAGAGCGTGAATTCTACAATGCCCTTCTTGAGAGATCTCAGTCCGTTTTTGATGGCTTTCTCAAGTCCGGAACAGCGTCGAAGTCTTGGTTCGCTATTTTTTCATTGTTGACCAGGTTAAGACAAGCTTGTGACCACGTATCACTCACTGTTCATCAGAGTAGAGAGGCTGAAGTAATATCCTCAGAGTTTGTCACAGGAAGCGAGGCGAAGTTGCCTACCACTACCAATGATGATAATGGTCAAAAGAGCACTGTTAATGACAAGGTAAGAACACATTGGCTTTTGGACTTTATTCAGTCCCTTTAGTTAAAGTCCTTTGAGTTATTGAATGCACTAACGTTTTTGCGATATGTGCAGTTCCTCGAGGATTTATTAGCAAAGTTCAAACATTCTACAAAAGAGCATTCAATGGAAATTGCAGAGACCGTGTCGAAATGCATTCAGTCACACGACAAGCTCTTGAAAACCGAATGTCCCATTTGCTTTGAGGAGCCCAATGTGGTAGATTCAGTTCATACACCGTGCGCTCACATGTTCTGCAAGCATTGTATCATGGATGAATTTCGTGAGCAGAAGACTCGAAGCAGCAAAAATCATTCTGCGACTCAAATCAAGTCTTCCAATACATCCTCCACGCAAAGCATTGTCGAGGGAGGACTGTGTCCAGTTTGCAATGAATACGTAAAGGTTTCCACTTTAATCCAAATCACAGAGACAAAAGATGGAGCAATGACATCAAAGTTCCTCCAACAGAGTCCTGATAAGAAGGCCAATGCGATAGTGGAAAAGGATACGGCCAGAGAAACTTTGGAGCTCGCTTTGAACTATGGAGCTAGCAGTGCCAAGCTGGACGCAATATTAAATGAGTTGGATGAGGTTTGGAAGAAGGATCCGGGTAGCAAAGTCCTTGTCTACTCTCAATACCTAGGTTTCCTAGACATCATTGGTGAAGCTTTGCGCTCACGTGGTGTAACCTGCTACCGAATTGATGGATCATTGTCACTGAAGGAACGCATCTCAACGATTAAAAGTTTCAACAACGGTAGCACAAAAGTCAGTAAGGATACATCCGCAGAAGTTCTACAGCGTGGGTCTGTATGTCTCGGAAGTATGAAAGCTGGAGGAGTTGGATTAAATTTGGTAGCAGCTTCAAGCGTCTTTGTCGTAGACCCTTGGTGGAAACGTAGCAATCGAAGATCAATGTGTGAATCGTATTCATCGTATTGGTCAAAAGGCAAAGGTGGTACGAGTTCGAAAGTTTGTGGTTACCGATTCGGTGGAAGAAAAGATTGTCAGTCTGCAAAGGAAGAAGAAGGGCATTGCCAATGAGATATTGAGTGAGAAGGGAGATGGACAACTTGCGACTAAACCTACCTTGGAAGACTTCAAGCTAATCTTTGGAAGATAGAGAGTGGTTTAGACAAACTAGACTACATTTTGGACGTTATCTCGTGTACGTATTGACACTTCGTTGAGAGATTCGGTGCCTGAAGGTGGTCTTATCTTGGTTCATTCATCTTATCTATTACTTACACTTATCAATAAAACTACTTAGTTCTAAAGTTTACAAATGTACAAAACGATCTCTCGACGCAAACTAACTATAACCTTTGGCCACATATATGCAAATCCAATAAAATGTAATATACAACACTTCCACCTTTTCAACATGTCATATTATTCATTATATATTCAACTCCTCCAAAACTGCCACCAACGTCTCCCTCCAAAGGAGATATTGGGCAGTGGACGTTCACCATGACATGCACCCCATTGCAAAGATGATGATGACAATGGCAGTGCTGCGGCACCTAATTCTTCTTGATTGGTGGTGGTAGTATGGTTGTTGAAAGAAGAGTGGACTGGAATGTCCATTGTCCAATAGTAGATGAAGGCTAGATCAAAGTCTCTTGTTCTGTCATCATTATGTTGTTGTTTGTTGGGATGTTCTTCTTCACTGCTATCACTGCTGCTCCTGGCATTGCTGTTGGTACTACCACTGCTCCTGTTACTATTACTACCACTACTCACACTAGCACCACCACCACCACCATCATCATCATGAGGAGCACTACAAGGGACCAAACCAGCACACCAACGAAATTTATCCCCATACACTTTTGGAAAGATGCATACATCGTAATTTTGTTGGTGGATGTGGAATGGTCCTGAGGAGTGAATGTAGATGATGCTGCTGCTGCATGTTGAGGATGAGTTTGAGGTGTTGGTGGTGGTGGGGTGGTAGATGCCATTGACTAAGGCTTCGCCTGACGAGGTTATTTCGATTGATTGGGCTGTGGTTGTTGGCTGCTGCTGCTGCTGATGATGATGATGATCTCTACCAACTTGATGCTGTCGTCGACATTGCTCCCTCCTCCTCCCAGACCTACCACTTCTCTCTCCCACTCCATCATCACATTCACATTCATCATCACTGTCCAAAACAACCACCCCCCACCGTTCCTCCACCCCCCTCAAATAAAGCTGTGCCTCCTCTACTTCCTTTTGTGACTGCTGGTGGAAACATTGCGCGGCGTGTAATTGAGACGTGCTGTGAGAAAGTGTCTGTTGGGCTGTGGTGAGGCGGGAGCGGGCTGAGGAGATTGCTGAGTAGTATTCGTGGCTGTGTTGTTGAAGGGGATGATGGTTGTTGTTTTTTGTGGTGCTGTTTGTGCTGCTGTTTGTGGTGATGCTTGTTGATTGAAAAGATGGCGGTGAAGAGGAAGTGGTGGATGATGATGTAGATTCAAATGTTTGTGCTTGCTGTAGCAGCGGTGGCTCCGTCGATGTTGCTGCTGCTGGCGACGACTGTATTGTCAAATCCAACAGTCGCGATCGTTTGTTGGCATTACTTCCATCACCATCGTCATTGTTCAAAGAGGAGCTCGATGCATCGGAAAGACGTTTCCGAGATGGAAATAAGTACTCCATTGCTGTGGTTGCCATGATATGAGATGACTTTTATACAAAATTTCGAGTTATCTGAGCCAAAGACTTAGTCGAGACGATGACCTGCTTTCGTGGCAGCAATGATTAATGCCATGATTGTTTCTACTGCCACAATTCCTAGTAGTAACGGCGCCATGGTTCCGTTGTTGTGTTTTTGATTTGTTGTGTCAAATTCAAAATAGGCGAGATTGACTCGATTCAAACGGATCATCCTGAACGTTTCGTCTGTCTTTCAATTCCTATAATTCATAACAAAGATATCGATTATCTAACAGACTGAAAAGCTGTTTTGTTACGTTGTGATTACCTCCGAAACTAGCCGTTATTTTATATTTTACTTTGAGTGACGAGTGACGAATGCCCAAACGTTCGTAAAAGTGTCGCAACGAATGACCATGAAAACCAGCCCTCCCTCGCTCCAGTAGACATACAACAGACAACAGCACCAATCAATACAATACAACAAGTAGAGACGACTTGACCATGCCAACCAGCGCCGAAACAGCCATCAAAAACCTGTCCCGCCTCGGAGGCAACACCACCTGCCCCAACTGCGGCACCCACTCCAAATACGGCTTTTCCACAATCTGCATCAAATACTACACCTTTGTCTGCAACAATTGCAAATCCTCTCATCAGGCCATTTCGCACCGATGCAAATCGGTCACCATGTCGTCATGGGAGATGGGGGAAGTTTTGAAATTGAAGCGGTATGGGAAATGATTATGCTAGAAGGGTGTGGTTGGGTGGTGCTCCGGAGGTGGGGGTGGGGGGGAGACCGAGGGAGGGGAGTGATATTAATGAGTTTAAGCGGTTTATTGTGGAGGTGTATGAGAGGAAGAGGTATTATCGTGAGCCGGAGCCGGATGAGGTGGTGACTACTGCTGCTACTACGACACCTACAGCTGCTAAGTAGTGTGGGTGCATCAAGGCATCTTCAGGGCAGCAGCGACAACCACCACAATTCCAACAACAGCAGCAGCAACAACAGCCACGAAGACCGGCCAATGCCGCACTTGTCAATGGATACACACAGCCACAAAATTGGGGAAAATTACAACGTCCACCATCATCATCTGTTGCTCCCCCTCCATCGGCATTTCCATCGGCACCCGCACCAATTGCAGCAGCAGCAACTCCTGCCCCGGCGGTGGATTTACTTGACTTTGGTGCCTTTGATGCTGCTCCAACTACAACCACTACTACTGCTGCTACTGCTGTTGTTGTGAGTCAACCAACAACTACTTCTGCTCAGCAGCAGCCTGCACCATTTGATCCATTCAACACTGCCCCATCCACAACCAACACAACTACCATTCCAGCACCAATCACCACCACAACAACCAACAATGATCTATTCGCAACAGAACCCTCCGTAGCATCAACAAACATCAACATGAAGAATGGATTTGATCCATTTGGTGTTAGTGTTATGACTCCTTCTTTGCCTCTTGGTTCTCCTGCTGCTGTTGTTGGTGGTGGTTCGAGTGCGGTCACTTCTGCGGATGCTGGATCGGCAGTAGGAGTGAAGCCGGTTATGAATGGTGGTGTGACCAACAATAACTTTGGAAGTGCCAACAATGGCATGATGAGCGGTATGAATGGCACTGCTAACAATGGGATGATGATGAATGGAATGAACAATGGCATGATTGCCAACAACAACAACATGATGATGGGCAACAATGGTAGGAACGGGATGATGGGCACCATGAATGGGGGTAACAACATGATGATGATGATGAATGGCAACAATGTGAACATGATGAACAATGCAAGTGGTAATATGATGATGATGAATGGTAATACAAACAATAATATGAATGGAATGATGATGAATCAACAGCAGCAGCAAACACCAGCAATGGCAATGAATATGAATGTAATGCAGCCAATGAGCAATAATATCTCCAACAACTTTAGTGGTGGTGTGGGAATGACTGCCTCGGGAGGTGGTGCAACGACTAGTGGTGGTGGAGGAGGGAAAGGAGGTGTAGGATCGGGTACGAATCAAAAGTCGGATCCATTTGCTGGATTGGGATTTTAATGTGTATGATTGTGTTTAGAGGGGGCAAGAAGTGCAGAATAGAAGGGGCGAGACAAAATGAGATAGATAAAGAGGTGGGGATAAGTACTTGTGTGGAGCCGATGAAAGTAATGCTCTTTGATGATTAACAAAGAGAACTATATGTGTGTAATAACCGGGAATTAGTTGAAGTCCAAGTGATCTTATACTTTATTATATTTATTCAGTAAGGCTCGGCATCGGCAACTCCTATTCATCCGAATCCGAGCAAGCAATCCAGTGTTGCATAGTCTTGCAGTTCATAAAGTAGCCGTAGCGGCTAACTTGTCATTGAACAAATTATTAGACTTCACTTATCAATGTGTAGGAATCGTGGTACATGGCTTGTCCAACAATGACATCATAGTATTATCAGAGACTTGCCCAAAAGAGATCAGGTAGATGTGAAAATGAAGCCCTATTCTAAGATGTGAATGTGAACCTCAAGCTCAAGCTTTGATTCTATAGTGAGTAGGCGACCCGTATGGTCACCCTATCAGCAATGTGAATTCTAAGCGAATATTCGTGCAATGTGTATGCTGGGCATATGTATGGAATCGTGAGATCAAGCTGAGTTCGAATCCAGTGAGCAACAAAGCAATACAAGAATTGCATCGAAGTGGCACGAGTTAGTTCATGAATCTTTGTGTGTGAGAGAGAGATTGATGCCTGATGGCCGCCAAGGAGAAGGGAGGAAAGAAGGGGAAAGAGGGGCTTCAGCTAGGGTACAACTAGTGAATTCAAAAAATAATTTGATGAAGTGTTGCTCCCCGGATTCGGAGTTTGCTCAACGAGAGCAGCAGTTTAAGCCTATAAAAGCATAGTGTGACACCCGTGGATAACTTAGAAGTTACATTCGGGGGTATAGTGGGTAGGGTGACGCATACGGGTCGCCAGTATCACAGATATTCGCGATGCAGAGAGTTGAATATAAGTATATTAAATAAAGAATGAGATCTCATTCGTCGATATATTATATTGAACTCAACCTCAACCTCAACAGCAACACAGAGTAGTTTGCCCCAGCCCCAGTTGTTCACAGTGACAGAAAGTGTTGTGTGTAGAAATAGAGGTGGAGGGATGCATGTGATCATGTGCGTGGCGTGTAGTAAATACAAAAAATCGGATAGTAGGGTACCAGGTTCTTACTAATTTAACAAACAAACGAGTTGATTTATTTTCAGGCCCTTTGACGAGAGTGTGGGGCGGTTGAGGACTCAAATCTGATTACAATTGCACGAAGAATGGATTGTAACAAATTTACTCCAAGAATTTGTAGCATTCTCTTGGAGATTGCAAATTCTCCGGATCCTGATAAGGGGGAGGCAATCCACCATCGGTATCGGTTCCAGTAATCTCACCCATACCATTCCAGGTCATCGAGTTAATAAAGTCTACTAATTCACCAGTGCATGCTGCACTTGCTGGGTTGTGTGTTGCCCCGAAATCCAAATGGCAGCCACAACCAAGCCTACTGCTACTGTAAACCCCTACCGTAAATCCTCTAAAAGATCCATTAGACACAGCTCCATCTACGCACTCTACGCATTTCGAAGCACAAAGGGTTGGAGAATCGAAGTCAGTATACTTGATCATATTAAAGATACGGGAGGGTACACCAGCGTCTTTACAAAGACCAGAATACGCAAACTCAAAACAGGAAAGAGGATCAGCAGCAACACAACTGCTGCCGCCGCCACCTCCGCCGCCAGGAGCCTTAGGAGCTTTCGTTGCCTTGGCTGAAAGAGCTTTCGCTGACTTGGCTGAAGCTGAGGCAGGGCTGACAACTACAGCGGAGTTGCTGACCATATGGTTGCGATTGTCCTTCACCACCCAAACGGTGCCTGCAGTCATGGCAAACAAGACCAGACCAGTCATGGCCCCACCTAGAATGTTTTTACGGCGGCCATCTTCAGCGATTGCATCATCATCGTTACCAAAGGGAAGTGTGGTGTCAACGATGTTGTCTTGGACGAGGCGACGGTCTACTTCAGATTCAGATTGTCACAAGCAATGACTCTGTGATATCAAACACGCAGTAGAGAGACTACTATGGCTAATATCATGGGATTATTATGGCATGAGGATCACTACTGCTAGCAAAACAGAACAAACAAGCAGTGCGTCATCATCCTGACGAACAGACGGCGAGACTCCTGTCTCAACGGTCGTGCCAAATGAACATGTGGAAAGGGATGACTGTCGCAGCGCCTTGTACCTGTGTCTCAACGGGACAGGTACTGCGTCAGAGAGTCATTCCCTGTCACATTCTCCCCCGAACTGTGCTACAAAACGAGGACTCAAGAAAAGGAAAACCATCAACGTCCGGCAAAAAAACCTCTTCTTGAAATGAACGCAACTTCCAAATGGACTCATCCAAAGGATTCTATTTCATCGGCATAGCATAAGACTTTTTCTTTCAGATTCAGACTTGCTCAATAACATATTGACCACTTCATAAAGGACCACTAGTCCTAAAGAACTGCATTCCATACAAAGGCATATTACTCATCATCTTCTTGTACAGAATTCCCATCTCCGTCGTCTTCGAAGTAGGGCGTCAGTCTTCGAACGTTCAAGCGTTCATTTACTGCACCTCGTTGCAGTCGCACTGTTCCATTTGTGAACACTTGAGTAACCTCATAAGGACCCTCGTGTACATCTTCCGGTTTGGGAAGATGGCTCCCGGTTTGGGAAGATGGCTCCCGTCAGTAGCCTTGATGATCATCGCTTTCTGACCGACTGTGTAGTCGTAGGGAACACGCTTCTTATTCTCTCGAGCATTGGAACGGTCCACCAGTTGCTGTCGACGCCTGCCTATTTCTGACCAATTGCAAAGATACGGAATGTCGAATAACATATCTCTCCCGAAAATCGCTTGGCCAGGTGTCGCCTGCAGCACCGAGTGATGCGTACTCCTGATTGCCCACGCCGCGTTTGTGAGAAATTCATCAATCAGGCTTGCATCAACAGTCTCTAGATTGTTGATACCACTAGTTCTCATCATGTCTCCCAAGACACCATGAATTCTCTCCACAATTGCATTAGCTTGTGGATTCTTGATCGTTGTGGGCTTACGCTTGATCGAATAAGACTTCAGAAGGGCTTTGAAATCCTTCTTGAATTCAGATCCATTATCACACACGACCTCAACAGGTCGAGGATACCGACACAACCAAGTCTTGTTAAAGAGCTGGGATATCTGCGCTGAAGTCCTGTCAAGGATTTCATCTTCAACAACATCAACTTTCCCCTTAGGATCTCTAAAAACTCGATAAACTTCTGCGGTGGGGAGTTCAACCACCTCAAACCAACCCGTCGCAGGGTCGACCATAGTTAAGCACATAAATTCCAAGCGAGTGCCGTCTTCACTTTTGATCTCATACGGACCACAGCAATCAACGCACACAGTATGCCACGGAGTAATAACAGCTTGCTTCGGCGGAAGCGTAGCGTACTTACGCTTGCGCTTCTTTCCTTTCTGGCACCGCTCACAAGTCTGAACGAACTTCCTAATTTGAGTATCCATATTCTTCCAATACATTACAGCAGACAACGTCTTCATCATCTTGTCGCGCCCAGGGTGCTGCAGATAATGATGATACCACGCAATAGTTTTACGCTGGAGTTTCTTCGGGATAACCATCCGGGGCCTCTCTGGATCTCGCACGAAACACAAGATCATTTCGCCGTTAAGCAAAACTGGCTGGATGTGCTTACCCTTCGGCGGCGTCTTAAACCACTTTTTCATCTCCTTGTCTCTAAGCTGCTCATCCACGACTTCACGAATCGTCACGGGAAAAATCTCCTCTTCGTTCGAAACCTCGCTTTGAACGAAAAAATCGTGAGAAAAACACTCCTTGCTCTCCTCATCAACCTCCTCATCACCATCTCCCTGCTGCTCCTCAAGCAGCTCCGTGAGGATGAAGACACCGATGTTATGTTTCATGTGCCAATTGAGTTCCTTAGCATCAAAGGCATCGTAGTCTTCGGGGTGGGGGTTCTTCTTCGGCTCATAATCAAGCCTACTGATGGCGTCGGCGACCGTATTATCGACACCCTTGATATAATCAATCTCCACGTCGTATTCATTGAGTAGAAGCCTCCAACGTAATACCCTGTCAGAGTCCAGTCCAAGGTTGTTGCTGGTCAGGTTGACATGGTCAGTCATGACCTTCACCTTGTATCCAAGCAGCATCCCCTTAAACTCCTTCAAAAGCTCCACTATTGATAAGAGTTCAAGCTCAGTCACAGTATACTTCTCTTGTGCCTTGGTCAGTTTGCGAGAGAAGAAGGCGATCGGCCTGTTATCCTGAGTAATTACGCCTCCAAGCTGCCTTGTTGACGCATCGGTATAAATCAGGAACTCCTTCGAGAAGTCCGGATATGCTAGCACGACGTCTCTAGCAATGATATTCTTGATCTTTTCGAATGCCTCTTGATGTTCAGCATCCCACCTCCAAGGTTTCAGAGGCTTCCTCTTAGCCTTGGTAGTGCCACACTCCGCCACCAAATCTGTTAATGGAGCGAGTAGATCCGTGCGCTTCTCCCAGATGTCCCTGTAGTATTGTACAATACCAAGGACCCGACGTAGTTGCTTCACATTCGTCGGCGGTTTAAGCGCCAAAATTGCAGCCACCTTCTTCTTCTGCGGAACTATTCCATCCCGAGTGAGGGTGTAACCCAGGTAATCCACTTCTAGGGCACAGAAGTTAGACTTTGCGGCATTCACCTGGAATCCTTTTTCATGCAAACGTTGAAGAACCTCCCAAGCTTCTCCAAATGATCATCAAACGAATCTGCCGAAATCACTAGCAGATCATCAATGTAGACTCGAATGTACTCCAGGTCATTGAACAAGTTATTCATCTTCTCCTGGAACACATCTGGGGCCGTAGCGGCGCCCATCGGCAACCTCTTGTAACGGTACCGCCCCCACGGAAAGATAAGAGAACAGATCTCTCTAGTCTTCATATCCAACGTGAGATGGTAGTAGCCCATATTAAGATCTATTGCCGAAGCCCATTGAAACTTCTCCATGCGCTGTAAGGTGTCACTGATCTTTGGAAGTGGAAATGGCTTCCTGACAATACGCTTGTTCACCTCACGCAAATCAGACAAGAACCTAACTTGCCCGTTCGATTTCGCGATAATAAAAGAGGGCGATCCCCATCCCCCACTTTCTGCGCTCGTAATTTTCTCAAGAACATCAATCTCCACGAGACGATCGACTTCCTTCTTAATAACATCCTCATGAATCCTGGGTATAGGATAAGGCCTACCCTGCCACGGGCGCTCACCTTCTTTCAACTCAAAACTCACTTCTTCGCCTACCCACTTTCCCAACTTACCTTGGAACATTTCCTCGTGTCGCTGAAGTAGTTCCAGTAGCTTAGCTTGTTGAGATTCATCCAGATGCGCACAATTTTCTGCTACGATCTTGGGTAAGTCAGCGGCCTCATACTTGGCGTCGAGAATCCTCGTAACTCTCTCAGTCTCTTCCTTAGTAGCGGCTGGTTCGGTCGCTTCACGGTAGGTATTCAGCAAGAGTCTTTTCTTGCCCAAACTCTCCGGTTGACGTAATGAAATAGTCTGCTCATCAATCGTCAGTTCCTGCTTCCTAAAATCAAGAACAACACCCCAGGCAGCCATCGTCTGCACACCCACAATTAGGTCGTACTTGACTTCATCCTCCTTGACTATCTTGACATCCGGTTCTAACTCAAACAACTTGGATTGAGAGAATTCCGGCAAGAGCACCTGCATCTTGGCACGTAGAGATGTCTTGAAGGTACCATTGCTAGTACCCCATGTCACTGGAAATGCTAAACTCATCATATCCCAAGGTAGATCCCTCTGCATCTTCTTGGACATGAACATAATGTCGCCCTCAGACCCTGAATCAAACAGCATCCGCAGAACGTGCTTCTCCCCCGTGCTTTTTGTTTCAAACATGGGAAGTGCAATCGACACAGTCTTAAGTTTCTTTTTCTGACGGTTCTCATCATAGTTCTTAACAACTCGGCTCCTCAAGTTGTTGCACAGTTCCTTCCTACCACTAAAATCAACTCCTTTTACCGGCTTGCAGTTGTGTACTCCAATAAATTTGGTAAGTTTTCGGCGTTTAGGTTTACGCTCGTCGGGATCAAGTAACACATAATCTTCTGCAATGGAGTCGGGCCCAACACTTCAGGAACTGTCAGAGCCAGAAGACGAAGACGAATCATCATCATCAGATCCCGCCAACAACGCTTCGAGACGCTGCTTCTTCATCTTCTTGGTCATCTTCTTCTTCTTCTTCTTCTTGCGCTTCTTCTTCGAAGTCGACAAAGGAGTTTCGGTCTCCTGATCCATCACATGCAATTGCCTCTGCTCATGCTTGGGAACCTTCGCTTGAAGATTCGGATGATACTTATCGCATTTGTCACTCCAGTGGGAAAACTTGATACGATCGGATTCCCCCTTCTGATCGCAACGGTCACACATCTTCTTCTTTTTAGGCGAGCCACCACCAGACTGACGAGAGCCTCCATTGGAGCGGGACCCTCCTCCGTTGTCCTGGCGACCACCCTGAGAATTAGGACCACCTTTATTCGCACCCTGCTTCGCCAGTTTCTTTTCCTTGCGGTAAGTCTCGAGATGCCTCTGCAGCTCCTTGACAGATAACGCACGGTCGACTGGGAAACGAAGTTTAGGATTGTCAATCTTCCATAACTCTTGGACACGAACAGGCATAGCATAGAACAACATCTGGCAAATTTCAATAGGAAAGAATGATCGATCCTTACGACTGATATGAGTCAGTTTGCCATAGATCTCAGGATTGGGGTCATCCAAAATGCTTGGGAGCAAGTACATGACACTACCAACCTGATCAATCATAGCGTTGAAGTCCGAGACGTCAACATCCAAGGGGCAATTAATATTTTCCATCATGTAGCGCCACTGAGCCTCCGCATAACCGAACTCAGGGAGTTCCTCCTTGACGTGAGAACGCCTGCAGCTCCGGAAGGACTCGAGGGTCTTGCCAATCTCACGGGTAACGTTCTTTTTCACCCATTGCCACTTGTTTTCGAACACCCAGCCTGTACCGTTAGTTCGATCCTCATTTTCTTCACCATCCTTTTCAGGGTAACGGGAACCTTTCGAACCATCAGGTTCGACATGGAAGGCCTCCTTATACACCTGCACTTCCTCCACCTCGTGTAGGACGGGAGTGAGACAGTTCTTCGATACGAAGTTGTCAAACTTCAGGGCACGAACATTAACCATTTGCCTGTAGGCACTGAAGATTTCCTCAGTATATCTCTCGATATTCTCCACGGCCTTGTTGATAGACCGCGTAGTCGTCTTTAAGGTGGAAGCATCAGCCGCAGCGAGACTCCCCTGGTTAAGTTCCAATACCTCCAAATCAGCCTTCTTCGCCTGCAGTTCGCGAAGGGCATTTTGATCATTTACAATCAACGACTCCACCTTACTCATCTTCAACAGCTCATCGAACTTCTTTTGAGTGAGGATGAAACCGAGCTCCGTGCGGCTCACTAAAGAACGCATCGTTTGTTTATAGTTGCCAATGTCACATTCGAATTCGATGTCCTTAGGCTCTTGCTTTCCTTCAGGCGGTCCAATCGGAATAACTACCAGTTCCTTGTCTCGGATGACACCGTGCTGGGTCTGCTTCGTAGTCCTCTTATCCTCACCATACTGGATGATGGACCAGTAGAACATCGATTGGTAAGTTAATCCTCCCGACGATGACCCCATCCCTGAAATCGTTTCAATCTTTTTACACTGCTAAGATAACGTAGACGCTATACAATATTTTAAAATAATGTCACAAGCAATGACTCTGTGATATCAAACACGCAGTAGAGAGACTACTATGGCTAATATCATGGGATTATTATGGCATGAGGATCACTACTGCTAGCAAAACAGAACAAACAAGCAGTGCGTCATCATCCTGACGAACAGACGGCGAGACTCCTGTCTCAACGGTCGTGCCAAATGAACATGTGGAAAGGGATGACTGTCGCAGCGCCTTGTACCTGTGTCTCAACGGGACAGGTACTGCGTCAGAGAGTCATTCCCTGTCACACAGATGAAGATAGATTGGTCTCAAATGCAACAATTTCGACTCCGTGGCCAGGAGTTTTGGAATCATTGTTGGAGGTATCGAGACTCATAATGATGTGATGATATGGGAGGAGATGAAGAAGAGAGCCAATGTGATTCGACTAATTATGCGGTGCAAGGATCATATGGAGAAAGAGGAAGAGATGTTAGATTAAAGTTTAAAAGCCGCAACAAGAGGTGAAGATCATAAAGACGACAACAACAAAAACAAAAGCAGCTTACATTACCATTACTGTTGATATCTTGATCCTGCTCACAGAAGATATGTAGAGCAATGCGTTATCCTTATCGTTATGATTTTATGAGGCTGCTCGCTCCGCAAGGCCGCAAGCTACAGCAGCAGCAAGAAGGATCGCAACAGCTCAAGTTTCGGCCGATTTCTCATTTCTCATTTTTCAAACGCAGACAAAATATATCTATGTTGGAGTTCGGTACAACAGAGAGAGATTCTTAACTTCTTGGCGCTCCATGATTCAAACTGCATCCAGGGACAAAGTTATTGCATTGAGGGACAGATTGGTTACATTATCCTCAGCTCAAAACCCTAATATCACAACATACAAATCCAAATCTCCATTATGAGATAAAATGAGAGAAAAGAGAGAAAATGAGAAAGTATGAGAAAGAATTTGAGAACAATGGTGGCCCGCAATGTAAATAATAATCCTTCCCGCCTGAACGCACCGCTCCCGCAAAAAAAAGGTCGGTCATCAAGACCAAAGACCTTTTATTTTCTCCTTTGCTTCCACCCACCACGCAAATCTGAGGTTTCTTCTTGCAGTGCACGACTGCTGCTAAGAGTCTGCATACAATTCCTCACCGACGGATTGCTAATCATAATCGTATCTTCTTATTCTACTACTCCTCTAAATAGGTGACATTGGGCCCCATTTGTATAGGCAGCTGCAGGTGGACCATGATGCAAGAGGGCGATGACGAAATCTTTGTCTACATGGGTGTGGGAGAAGACGTCCCATTGGGCGTCGCAAAAATACGCGTCGACCGCTCTGTCAAGATAATTCCAGACCTTGCATTCTCGGAGCGTGAAAATTTGGTAGAAGTTTATCTTGATGAAGGTGTTGAGAAAATTGGTTATGGGGCATTTTACAACTGTAAGTGCCTCAGACGTATAAACTTTCCATCAAGCCTCGTTGTCATCGGAATGTTGGCCTTTTTCTTCTGCATCGATCTTGAAGAGATCCAATTGAACGATGGACTCAAAATAATCCAAGAGCTGGCGTTTTCTCAGTGTACATTTTTGAAGCGTATTCACATCCCATCAAGTCTAATTACCATGGGGAAAAAAGCATTCAGTGGTTGCGCAAGCGTGACAGAGGTGACTTTCCCTGCAGGTCCTGGACGCATCGGTATTGGATATGGTGCATTTAGTAGCTGCACCTCTTTGGAACGTGTTGTCACTCCTCTAAATATCCACCTGATGAGTACAAATCATCAAATTTTCAGTGGCTGCACAAAACTGGCAACAGTTGAACTCATTGGTGATGTGCGCGAGCTCGTCTCCTCACTGTGCGTCAAACAACATAAAAGAACACAATTGGCGTTAGAAATACTTCGGATTAATCGAGTCCTTCCCAAACTCACGGAAGATAGAAAGATTACAAAATTACATGAGTGGATGGAGTCAATTAATTACAAAATTGAGTGCTATAAACTTGAACATAACAAAATGATGAAGGAAGCGTTGACATCAATCGAGCTCGGTCTATGGAAGATCAAGCTTGACGATGAACACGTTACTACGAGGAACAAAAGGAAAAGGGGACAGTGTCGTGTCAATTGTGGGGCTGATGTTGTGATTAAAAATGTTCTCCCCTTCTTAACACTATTCAAGTAAACTACTCCTATGTAATGAATATTTACATTGTAATGTGAATTAGTCACTGCTATTTACATTATGATGCCTCCTCCACTTCGCCAGCATACCTAGTTAAACAATTTTGTGCACTGCTTGGCCATCACCCTCCACAACGCCCATTGCCATGCTAGGTATCTCAAACAAGTGTTTATCAGTCATGTCTTGCATTCTACAAACGATAGGAGCGAATGCTCCAGTCATCATGCAGGTGGCAGCAGCCAGCAATAGTACAAGTGGTTGATCGATGAAGGCACCATTGACATACTGCACCAATATCCCTGCTATTCTTCCAACACCAGAACATACACCCATTCCTGTCCCTCGTATTGATGTTGGAAACAACTCCGATGTCATTACAGAGAGAGCGCACCATCCTGTCACAAGAAAGGAGTGGAATGCACATGAGGATAGTATCACTTGTAACTGCCGTGCCTCTGCATCGCTGGCACCATGTGCAGCCAATCCCAAACACAACGCAGCACTTGTCATACTTCCGAACAATAACACTTTCCTCCCAATACGGTCGACCAAGAATGTGGCCATTGCATTTCCGGGGATATTGGCTAATGCAAAGTATAAACTCTGCAAGTAAATATCAGATAGTCCAATCTCCTCAAACAATTTCGTTATCCAAGTGCATAAACCTGCAAGCCAAGAGTATTGTGAGAAGTTGATTTGATTGATTTGAGCGAAGGGACTAGACAAGCAATACACTAAGCGACTTACCTGATCCAAAGCTCATTGCAAACCAGACTATTTGTAGAGGCAGAGTGGTATGAAGCAACAGGTTTTTGCCGTATAAATCTCTAATCTTTTTCATTGCGTTGTCATTCTTTTGGATGAGGTAATTCTTCTCCTCTGTCAAATGGCCATAATGATCTCTGATCTCAGAAATAGTTAACTTTTCTCCACTATACCCCATCGACTCTGCAACGTGATTTGCAACATTGACAGCGTCTTGATACCTTCCATGCAACGCCAAATACCGTGGTGATTCTGGTACGAAGGAATATACAAGTATCCCTCCCAATAGAGTGGGAGATGCAGCGATAAGAACAAATATTCTCCATGAGTAGTTGTTTCTCCCGAATAGAATAAAGGCGAGGAGAGCAATAAAGACCGATCCCAGTGTCCAAAACCCTCCCACAATTGTAATATACCATCCACGATGTTTTGACGGACTTAATTCACTTGCCAACGTAATGAGTGATGATAGCACAGCACCTATACCCAACCCAGCGAAGAATCTACACCCACACATGATCACTGCAGTCTGCGCCATTGACGCTGCAATACCACTAGTAGCATTCAAAAACAAACCAGCAAGTAACGTCGGTCGACGTCCCAATCTATCTCCATAGGCTCCCGTGACAATACCACCAATCAACATGCCAGCAAATATCGAAGAGGCAATCGCTGCACCTCTCCCACCATAATCTTCTTCCAAAGTACCCTTTTGCAATATCTCCTCTTTAAATAAAGGATGGGAAAGGATATAATTCATACAGCTGATTTCAGTTGCATCTCCGCTGTTGGCAATTCCTAGTGAGAGAAAAATTAGCCAGAATTGCCACCGATTGGTCCCTTCTTCGTAAGCTATGTTGTAATAGTCATCGACTGATCGAGATTTGGTCGTCCCTGGTGCGGCGGCGTGCAGTGCAGCTGCCTCTCCTTTATTGCTCATTTCGGCTGTGGCTAAGACGCTGCTTGGCTCTGACCTCGGCTTATGCGACGACCCCCTAAGGATTGAGTGTCGGTTGGGTAGCGCAATGCAATGTTTATTCTTATGTCGATAGATCAAGAAGTTGCTCGGTTGTTGGTGTGGTGAGGTGGTGAAAATATGGAAAAATGACTCTTTCTCATTTTTGGTTTTTGCTTCTCACTATTCTGGGCTTCGTGCTTTCTTTGCTTGGCCTTGTCAATCACCACCTCCTCACGCCACAGTCCATCCATTGCTTGCCGAACATTAATCCTCTATCATATTCCCTCGCCACAAACTACGATGGAAGCAAACGACGAAACTTTCGTCTACACGGGGGCGAGAGGTCAACAAATTCCAGAGCAGGTTGCTCGGGTGATTATCGACAAATCCTGCAAAATCATCCCAGATCGAGCATTCTCGGGGCGTGAATATTTGGAGGAAGTTCACCTTCATGAGGAGGTTGAAGAGATTGGGTATGGAGCATTCTACGGCTGCAAACGTCTGCGACGTATCAACTTCCCGGCGAGTCTTTCAGTCATTGGTTGGATGGCGTTTTCCTTCTGCAAAGACCTCACCGGCATTGAGTTCCCCGAGACTCTGAAAGTCATTGGTGAAGAAGCATTTCGTCTCTGCAACTCTCTGACTGTTGTCAAACTCCCAGAGAATCTAGATGTAGTGGGGAAGCAGGCATTCCTCGGATGCACAGGCCTGAAAGAAGTTGAGCTTCCATCTGGACCCAAAAGAGTTGGCATTGGATATCGTGCATTTGGTAGCTGCACTTCTCTCATGCGTATTTCTATCCCTCTAAATGTCCAGCTGTTGAGTACCAACCATCAAATATTCGATCGTTGTGACCTCTTGAACTCAATCAATATTACTGGTGGAGTGCACGATGTCGTCTCCTCTCTTACCCTCGAGAAGTGGAGAAATGAGATCAATGCAGAAATGAGAAGAATCAATTCTATTCTACCCAGCATCAAGCGTGGTCCGAAGACTACGAGAATGCAAGACTGGATGGAGTCAGTTCACTTCAAAATAGAGCGTCACAAACTTGAGCACAACATATTGATGAAGGAGGCGATGTCATTGCTAGAGATGGCTTTGTGGAAGGCCAAGCTCGAAGAAGACGGATTTACTACAAAGAAGAGAAAGAGAAGGGCTTTGAGCAGGGTCAACTGCGGTGCTGCTGCTGTGATTGAGAATGTTTGCTCCTACTTGACGATCTTCGTCGTCCAAAAATAGGAAGTCTTGAAGAGTAATTTCTATAATTTGTCCGCACTGCCTTCTAGTTCTAAATTAGTCTAAGTATCTACATCTAAGCCACTTGTTTGACACCAGCATGTGCCAACCATTTCACTCCCTGCAATCTGCAACCTGCAACCTGCAACCTGCACCCTCAACCCCTTGCCCGTGTGTGATCTTTCCAGTAGTGTGTTTGTGCACAGCAAACCAGTCGCAACAGCAACAGCTGAGAGGGCTTAGACCCGATCCATCATAATAATCCTTACTCAGAGTGGACATTCGGTCAAGGGTGCTGAATAGAGGCACCTTTATTTTGCCTCCTCTGCTGCAACAGCGCTGGTTGGGGTGCTCCGGTATGGTGAGATGGTGAGATAGAACGAAGAAGACGCACTGAGACATCGAGTCCAGCTCGGGACTCAAGACTTTTCTCACCTCCACTTGCTCGCTTCCCACTCGACTTCGCTTATTTACGAGAAGTGTGAAACACGTGTACCCTGTTTGGGTGTGCCTGAGTGCGCTTTCTTGGGCATATGTGTGTTTTAGGGGGCATGCGTGCACAGAGCGAAAATACGTGTACTTTTTGGCGACATTTAGCGGCAAAAGCACCCCAAAATGAGCGCACTCAAAAGCAGCTCAAAAGAGCTCCATTCGTAGTTTATGATTTAGTAGTGCCTACATTCGCTCGGAGCAAGAACGCCTCTACCGATGGATGCTTATTCGACTTGGTAGCAATTGCAAACACGTACAATACGGGCCAGGTTTAGTCGAAATATTGACAGAGATATACAATACTGTTAAATCAAACACATACAGACGTGGGTGGAAGGAGTAAATTCGTCGCCTGTATGTGCTGCCGACGTTTGCTTCGGAGCAACAACGCCTCTGCAAATGCTGCTCGACATGATGAAAACTTTAAAGGCGAACAATTTAGGCGAAGTTTGACTATCAGAATCCAAATACTGACTGAGATCCCCATGAAAGCACAAGCTGATGGAGCAAACTCATCGCATTATTATGTGGCGATAAAGATAACACGCCGTTGATCGAAGACTCATTAATAATAGTATCGAAGGCAGATGTACTCCACACTTTGGGTTTGTTAGGTTTGTTTGTGCTTTGCAAGCAACCTCTCTAGAGCACTACGAGGCGAGATGTGGCGGAAAAAGTGTACTTGTTTTGTACTCATACATAGGGTGACACTCACGTATGAGTAACTTTTACCATGAGTACATACCTAGTTAAATAAAGTGCACGCAGGCACACCCAAACGGGACACGTGTTTTCTACATACCCTTATTTACTCTTGTCTTACTCTCGTTCCTTTCACCATGGCTGAAATCACCGCCGCCGCCAGCAACAAACGAAGGAGAGTAGCCGCCGATGGTGCAGCTTGCCTTCCTCTCCTTCGCTGCCTCTCAGACTTACCAATTGAGCCGCTGTCTCATGTGGCGAGTTTTCTTGCTGCACCGTCGCAATCCATTTTTGCCATTGCGCTCGCCGGGAAGGACGATCACTTCATCCCAAACGAGAGCAGTCAGAAAATTATTACTGGAAGTGAATGGGATACTCTTGATTTCGGTGACATCGAAAAGGAGCTAGCGGCAAGGCTCTCTGACGAGAATATCGACGCGATTTTGAGGTGTGTCGATGCGGTCAACAAACTCAAAATGTTGAGGTTGACGAACCTGAATATTACGGGCGTCGGTTTGGAACCTCTTCGTGGCTCTAGAATTATTGAGAAGATTGATCTGAGCTTGGTTGGGGAGCACCAGAGTCCAGTGCTGAAGCCAGAGCCGCCAATCTCGTGTGATGCTGTAATCCCAATTCTTGATAGTATAATTGTGGAGGGGAGCGCATTGAAACACCTGCAGTTTCCTAGAAAGTGGCGTGAGAAGGGATGTGCAGAGTCGGTTTTCCACCAATTTCTTCTTCGATACAAAGAGATGTTGGATGACCGTGATGATATTCGCTGCTTGAAGTGCAGTAGAGAGGAGCGTGTTCATGCAGTTGAATTAGATTCTTACAACTACGCTACTCAAAAATGCAGTTGCATTGCTTGCTCGAAGCAGTACTGCTATGAATGCGAAGAGGAAGACGGGACATATTCAATTTACATGTGTTACAAGTGCGAAAGATGCTACTGTTCAGCTTGCGAG
Organism: Skeletonema costatum; assembly: GCA_018806925.1. Taxonomy (NCBI): domain Eukaryota; phylum Bacillariophyta; class Thalassiosirophyceae; order Thalassiosirales; family Thalassiosiraceae; genus Skeletonema; species Skeletonema costatum. The sequence goes on along the minus strand of JAHBBA010001070.1, from coordinate 25,634 downwards.
ACGATGTACAGCTGCGAGCTATGTGGCGAAGAGTATTGCAAGGATTGTGCCCAAGCTGATGTTCTGGGGATGAGTGTAACGAATTCCTATGCGGCGATTGTGTAAAACATTGCGTGAATTGTCAGAAACCGTACTGTGGTGATTGCTATGGCTATGGAGCTTATGCGTGCCAATTTTGTTGTGCCGACGTTTCGGCATTGAGTTAATGACACACACAAAAAAACATACAATAATGCATGAAGATGAAGACTTTGACAAGTTTCGATGACAATGAACAATCAACTAAAGGCAGAAGCTTTGAATTTATAATAGTACAAATTGATACTAGCAAATAGAAGCTCTCTCTCCTGTCTCCCTCCTCTCTTGAGGTGAGTATTCGATAGACCATAACGAAAATAAAAACAAAATTTTATTACTCAACTATTATTTATGCACCACCACCTCGATAACCCTTCACCATTCTGATCATTTCCCGTTGGCCAGCGAAGAGCTCCAACGCAAAATGATAGAGAGCCATATCATACTTCTCCTTCTTTGCCAATAAATTCCACGTCTCAGAGCCACGCTCTATGAGAGGATGCGGATTGGTATTACTCGGATGACTGTGCAGATAATTGAATGCACAGAATGGCTCCTTCTCTTTCCAGCCAAAGTATTCACGAAGTTGTCGCACCGTCTCGTCCATCTGATCAGCGATGCCCACAAACACCCTTTTCTTCAATATGTTCTTGGCCTGCTCCAAATGTTCGTCGGTCAATTGTACCCAGGGCATTGTCCCAGTCAATTGATGCACCACCCAGTTCCCAATGTAGCTTTCACTATTTGCATAATCCTTAAAGGTAATTTGGTTCCAATCTTCCCTATACGTCCGCTCCCACTTTGCCTTCTTTCGATAATGGAATAAACTCTGAGCAATCTCAATAGGATGCCTCATAATAGTAAACGTCCGCCCACGATGCCCCTCAGTAAATAAAGCAGCACCCGCCAAGAAATAATTGGATACAATCAGATCAATCCCCGAACTGAATATTTCTTCCCTATATTCAAATGATTTATCAAGACCATCGGGTGAGGTTGTATCCATGTTTAGGATGTTGTTACGTTTGAATTCCATGGAGGGTAAGCCGTCTGTGTTCTCGGCACGTTTGAGATCGAAGCAGAAGTTCATGATGTTCTTTAGAGTGCTTCCAGATGCCTAAATAAGATGTGTATTGTGGGTATTGTTGAAGACATTATGTGAGAATTATTACGACCAGAAAAAGTCCAGATAGAATAATATTCTACGCACCTTTGGAATATGCCAAAAGAAAGCAATATCCTTATCCACATCCCATACATCCATAACAGATAACTTCTCCCTGGGCATCGTATCTCTCAAATATTTGGGAAGCATATCATCATCGAGGTGTGGATATATCCCTCCCAAAAAAGCCTTGATGCGCTGTTTCTTCTGCTCTTCGTTTAACCTAGAGGGTGCCACCTCATTTGCCACGGCGGGCGGAGGAGGGAGCTTCACGGCGGGCCGAGGAGGGAGCTTCGTTTCTGGTTGTTCTTGCAATCTTCTTCCGGTCATTATCCTCTGTTGCGGATGAACCAGTCGTCGTAGAGATGATTGATCATTCTGCTGCAGCTGTGTGTCTTCGTTTGTAATTACCGCGGCATGGCGAGTGGTGACTATAGAGGCAAGTAGTAGGCAAGATGATATGATGGCAAAGAGGCTGCCAACTTGAGCGGATCTTTTCATGGTCATCATCCCCATCTTGGAATGGAGGATTATGACCGAGTGATGCCGTGAGCTTTGTTCTGTGCGCTTGATCCGTGATTCAACAACTAACTCAACATGATATGATGATGTGTGTTGGTCGCAGTCTCAGATGCCCATCTCAAAGAAGGGGCTGATGGCTGATGCAAATCTAAATGCCCGTTTCGGGTGTTGAAAGCTTTATTCGGATTTAGATACGTCACAGATGCCCGAAGTACGTGGTCCTCAAAACAAAGAACAAAAGCACGCACCCAAAATAATAAGACAGCAGACAGCTCACTTGAAGCAACCCTACAGTGCTCCTACTTACAGTGGGCAAGTGGCTCCAGCAGCTAACAGTACACAATCATTGAGCAGCATGATGACGACGAAAATAAACAGCCTACAAACAGCAGCTCTGCTCCTCCTCTCAGCAGCAGCGGCACCACAAACAGCCATCGCCCTATCCACCATCACACAACAACCCAAACCTCCAACAGCCACCACAAAGATCGTCCCCTCCTCCGTCAATTCGGCAGAGGAATAAATGATCGCATCCTCAATTCGAAAGAGGGATATAATCGTTTCGGTTTAGATGATCGTTATACTTCAGATGAGACCATACCGTGTTTAGATATGCAGACGACTAGTGATTCTGATACAACCAATAATAATGTTGCTGCATCATCGTCATTATATGATGTGTCATCACAAAGAGAGATTCGTGAAGCATATATGGCAAATGACAATACTCAACAGGGTACAATACCAGCATCTGATGGTATACATGGTCGTTCTTCTGGGTCAGGATGTTGCATTATTCGTCTCACGGGAAAAGATGCCACATCTGTCCGTGGACTTGTGGATTTTGCCGATAACTTCTTTGAGGTGTTGATGTGGTGATAACGAGAAGCGATAACGATGATTCCAATGGTGCTACTAGTATTGCTGCACGCAGACTTAAAGATTTAGGAGTGTTTCGTATTGCAAATAATGTTCATGCGGGGTTTGATCACAATGTCAATGAAGAGGGCAAGATGCAAGTTCTTTACACCAAACTTATACCTGGGGATGATGATGAAGACCCGCTATTATTACCCCTCGAAGTGGGTGACTTGGTCGGAACGAAAAGTTTAAGCGGTGCACATAGTGGAATGAGCACATTATTCGATATAGGGTCACAAATTACCTCGGCTGTTTTGGGGATGGATACTGAATCGACAAATAAACTTTTGGATGATTGTTCACGTACCACTGCAAAGGTTGAGATGATATCTGATAATCATGAACAGATTGCAGATACCATGTCGAATTCGTACCAACGTATCATTCGATATTTGAAACCAAAACAAGATGAAGATGCGCAGAATGATGCTGCATTTTGGCCACATGTGGACTCGACGTTTTTGACACTGATTCCAATGCCGGAAATTGCAGGGTTGGAAGTTTGGTGTCCTTCGTCACGGTATGCTGAGAGTGATGTCATGGCGGAACGAGGGGAGTGGGTTCGACCGATAAAACCAACTGTTGTAGACGAAGGCGCTGCAGCTGGGATGGATGCTGAAGCAAATATTGATGATGAAGACTGTATCCACGTTGTTGCATTAGCTGGTGAATTTCTCCAGCTACTATCCGACGGTCAAGTGCCTACATGTATACACCGTGTCATTGCACCCAAACCTCCATCACCATCCGCATTTGGCTTTGGAACTTCCAACAACAAATACAAGCCAAGGGTCAGTGCTCCGTTATTCCTGCGTCCGAGGAGAGGTGATGAAGCAGTTTTGGATGTTGAATCAGATTTGAGAGATTCGGACAATACGGGGTTGTACTTTGAAAAAGGTCTGATGGAAGAGTGTGATGAAATGCGCGTGTGGGATTACATGGATTGTATGTCTCCAAACAACTAAGAGCATAAAACACGAGGATTAGTGAGCATAAAACACGAGGATTAATGAGTAGATAAAAACATCCAGAGTAAGAATTTCTGCAGCCTACTCACTCGGGGAGACATCCATCTCTCCTTACTTAGGGAGTCTAGAGCCAGGGCACAACATGTCTTAGGTCATATTACCTCTTAGCGGGCATTGGCTTCTGTTCTTGGCTCTCCCTGGAGAAGGAGATCATACCAGCCCAACATCGACCTGAGTCCGTAACAGGTTTGCAAACGGGCCAGAAGAGGGCCATTTTTGGTGTTGATTAGGGTGTCCCACACAAAAACCCCAATTTGCGATTTTGCGGTTCAAGATTTGTGATCTGCATTTGGGGGTGATCGCAATTTGTGTTTTTTACCTCCTTTCTGTCCACGCAGAAGCTGTTTTCCATTTTTGGGCTTTTTCTTTTTTATTCTTAGCCCTCCCCCTACATTCATATAAAATAGATCACAATTTTGACACAAAATAACGATTTTGATATTTGCGGTTTTGCACGGTACGAGGTCAAAAACCGCAAAATCAATTTGTGACTTTTGTGACTTTTCCCAAATTTGAACCACAAATCGCAATTTACATTTCTCAGACCCCGCGTGATCATCTTTTTTCGCTTTGATTCAAGGCCTCTTCGAATGTTGAAAAAATCGCACCGGAATCTTTCTACATCCTCTTGCGAGTAAGGCAATTTTCGTCTGCTTGTGGCTGACTATCAGACTTTCGAGATAATTTCGATTTTATGTTTGGCATTGGTTTGGCATCTTTAACTATTACACTACTAGCCACGTGATAGCAATAGTTTTCTTAGATTTAAAAATCATTCAACGAGGCCTAGAGTGGTTCATTCCGACTCCTCACAACACAAAAAGATGATCACACGGATCTGAGAACTGTAAAATTGAACCACAAATTTTGTGTGTGGCACCCTATTCGAACACATGGCCCGAAAAGGCAAGCCGCCCGGAATCATTTCGACTGTGGTCATCCAATCACCATCACCAATTTTCATCCGCTTCTTCTCTCAGCAGTCAGCAGCGGAACAATGATGAACTTCCAACAACTCATTGTAGCAGCCTTACTGCTCGATTTCTCCACTGCATCCGCGGTGGAGACGGCAGTGGATTCCACCCATGACGGCGCTGCATCATCGGCAACTGTCCCAGTTCGCAAGCGCACTCACCTTAGACACTTGTCTTCCGAAGAACAAAACGAAATGTATGATCCTTTCATTGGCATCCCACGTGAGCTGCAAGCAGATAGATTAATGCGACCACGTAAGCTGCGAGCAGACCGAGTAATGTCCATGCCCTCTGCCTCTGCAATGTCCATTGAGCAAGCAGCGCCATCCTACACATCATCGTGTCCATTGGATTGTGGAGAAGAAATCTGCGCTTTTAGTTCGCCCGATAGTGAGCCATTTTGCTACCCAAAATGTCTTCCTTCGTTCCCTGTGTTCTCTGCCGGCGATGGAGAGTGCAGAGCAGGCGATGTCTGTATCCACAGGTAAGATACTTGACCTTGAGATGCACATTATCCTTTGCCCTTCATCGAGATGCTTTTCTCATTACATATCGAATGCTTTCAACTCAGCACTTTCGCCTGCGGATCATACAATGATGTGATGAATGAGTTTTGTGAATGTAATGCTTTCAACGATACAACTGGCACGTTCAGGTGTTGGGCTTCGGAGTGTAGTGTAGATGTGGTTACATCGGCCAAGCTTTCATGAGGAAGAATAAATATGTGGGAAGGTTAAATCAAACTCTTCGTATCGTGCAGCAAGGTGTAATGATTTCTGTAGTGTTGAAGTTTAGACGTATATGTTGTGTGCTTGGTGCTTAGGGGATGATATGATATTCCCTGGTGTTTTCTATTCAATTGTTGTTAGAATAGGCAGTGAACATTGATGCTCTCAAATAATCCATACTAAAATAGAATATCAAACGTTTAATTTATGAATGAATAAAATGATATGTAATCCTGTGCAAGTCAGTCCGCATTCTTCATTAATATATGAAATGCACCATGTAGACTCACGTTTCCACAGTTAATTGAAAGCCGTGCTGTTATCCGTGGTGGCTGAGGTTTCCATATCTATGACGTCCTCAGGGTCAGGGTTTAAAGTAAGCGATTCTTCTGTTGTGTTGGATGACGTTTCATTCAGATAACTGACTGAAAAGGTTTCGTTCGCAAATAGCGTTGCATTGAAAGAAGTACCATTGTCCGTTTCTGAGTTTTCCATGTTTGCAATGACATCATCAGGGTTTGAAGTAAGCGATTCATTAGCTGCGTTCAATGATGGCGAATTGGTCTCACTAGCAACCAGTGTTAGACTGGGCAAGAACAATGCATCTAAAGCTGAAATATTGAATGAGATTGTCGTGTTCTTCCCACTCTCTGCAGACAAGCCTACGTTTTCTTCAAATGTTGAGTTTGCAAAGTTGAGAAGAGTTTCGTTTGCTACCGATCCACCTGTTGTAGAATTGTCGTTTGGATAAGGCGGCAACGTTCCATTGTCTCCCAGTGTGATATTTCCATCTCCGTCTGCGCTGACCACTGAATTTGAAGTAACATTGCTGTCCTCAATTGTTGCGTTGGAAGTGACTAGCTGGTTGACATCCTCTGCTGAATTGTCCGTGATAATTGTTGCGTTGGTTGTTGATACTTCGTTTGCATTGGTTACGGCTATGTCGTCATCAATGAGTGTTAAATTTGTTTCATTTGCTTTGGGGTCGACATCAACAGGCGTCGTGCTGGTAGTGGTCGTTTCGTTGCCAACGAGTGTAGATGAATTTTCTGAATCAACATCAATAGGCGTCGCGATGTCAGTCTCATTAGCCCCATAATCTCCCATGGAAGATAAGACAGTAACTGTTGGCTCGGAAAAGTCACCCAATTCTACCCCAGTAACATACTCCAAAGTGCCTCCGCTGGAAGATACCATATTCACTTCAAGCGCAGATGCAAAAGCACCTGAAGAGACTGATGTTGTCATCTCATTCTTCACTCGAGAGAATACATCATCTGCAACTGTGTCTACATCCGTGCAACCTGAGAAATCGCATTCAGTCAGGATGACAATATTGAAGGCAACTGATGAGCCCGTTTGCAACACACGCCTGAGGAACCGGCGACGAAGTAGCAGCGAATCAACCGCCTCCCCATCAATGGAGATGATTTCTACGTAACGAAGATCTTCGTTGGTATTTAATGAGGGAGAAACTGCAGATCTGATGGATTTCTTAAAAGCGTCAAGAAACACGATTAAGTCCGCTTCTGTGTCCTGAAGTACTGGTTCACTAAACGTCATTACACCAATGATGTCTGTTTCAACCGTTGGCACATTTATTGAGATTGGTGGATTGGTTGGAGACAAAACTAGCGTTGCTACGACCGGAGGAGATATAGAAGGAACAGACGAGGGAGACTCAACAGGTTCAGGGGACTCGTTTGCTAAGAAAGCAAAGGATGCTTCAGTTTCATTACCTTGAGAGGAAGCGGTATCATTGACAGGAGGGGGATCAACCTTTTCGATGCCATCTTGCATTGTAATGGAAGATGGAGATTGCGATGATGATTGCGACGGAGACAAAGAAGGGTACTGTGTTGGTCTCTTCTTCAGCGGCTGCAAAATGAATTCAGGCTCTGCCGCCAACGGCTGTTCAACTCCTTCCAATCCATTGCCTGTTTTGGTCGCAGTGTCCTTTTCCACAGTGCCATCCTCTCCTGGGTTATTGGCTTGCTTATTTTTGACCGCCCCCAGCCACGCCAAGACTCCAATGGCAACAAATATGCCGATCGACAAAATTACGCACATAGTAATCTTTCGACAATTCCAAACACAAAACTTCCAAAGACGCTTATTCCTTCTCCGGATATTCGACGTAGTCTTTGAATCTATATTCGACGCACTCTTTTTCATCACATTTTTTGATGGGTCTGATTGCAGATTCAAGCGTGCTTGCAGTTCTTCTGCTGCCCTTCGAACTTGATTTCGCAGAGCGTCTTGAGCTGCTCTCGTCTTTCAGGATGTCGTCATCGTTTTGACTGGCTTCAAAGAGTCGTCCCAATTCACTTACATCCAAATCTTCCTCTTCTTGATAGAGTTTGGATTCACGGCGGCCGAATTCGATATCTTCAAGTTTCGTAGTTTCGAACTCATTTTCTATGCTTTCGTCTGTATAATTGATGCATACTCGGGTCGGCGATGACGTCACGTTCGCCTCAATATCTGCATCACTATGAGTGTCACTGTCATCATGACTTTTCTTACTGACGAAAAAATCACCTGCAGCGGACGGGAGATCATCCAGCTCCCCATCCAACTGAAGATCTCTCCGGATTTGGCCAGCACCAAGATCATCGCTGGTTAGCGTGAGCCTAGCAAGTGCCTCATCTGCCTTCTTCTGCCGTTCCCGCTCCAGCCGTCCTTCCTGGTCTTGCTGCTCTGTAATTATTTCCTCGATCCGCTGCTGTTGCTGTTGCTGCTTTTTCTGCAGAATCCTCTCTTGGACGCTCAGGTCATCTTCCTCCTGAACAATATCCAAAGAAACATCATTTCGATGTGCCACTCTCCTTTCACTTCCGTCTATTGTATGTTCCAAATTTTCCAACGCCTCAACGCCAAAACTAATCCCACTTACTGCATCAGATTGCTCTGAATAGCGAAGTTCAGATTCTTCCATTCCGTACCCTTCACTTAATTTCTTCTTGAAGCCCACTTCTTGTATTGGAAATAATGCCTCCTGTGCATATCGCAATTCCGTCAACTCTGAGTCATCATCGTCTACAGCTAGGGAGGATAATACTGTACTTTCATCCGCCTTGGGGGTTCTCCGTCCTGTCGATAAAGATGCATCCTCTGTAGGGGAATCGGACGGCACCTCGTTCACAACGGGAGCCGCGTCAGCAGTTGCTTCTGTGGGAGTTTCTGATGCCGATTGTGGAGTTCGTGTTGAGCGTGACGATCGCATTAACTTGTCTTGATCTTCATTACCATCACCCTGCTGTTGCGCCTGCTCATTTTGATGCTGAAAGTAATTCTCTAACAAAGCTTGATCTCTCTGATGTTCCTCATCAGCCTCCATCTCTTTCTTAATAAGCTGCTGCGAATCCATCGACGTTTGAAACTCTTCTGAATTCACAAATGAATTAATGGAACTTCGAAAGGTTGCATTACTCGCACGTCGATTCCTACATTTCACTGCCACAGCTGGTGCCTTCCTCCATGGTTTACGTGGATCATACTCCTCTTCCATAATTAATTGTTCAACTGCCGTTCCCCCACTGTTACCACTCTTTTCATCCGCAAACATGGGATTGTAATTCTTCTGAAAACTACCTCTCGAGACGAATTCTTCACACAGAAAATTGCCAGATCCTGGATTGTCCGCATTATTATTATTCAACGATGATATTAGCGATGTGGGGATGGAGGCATGATGTTCCGGACCTCCTACACCATCCTGTTCGAAACTTTTCAAGCTTTCGAAACTTGGACGACGAAAACCTCGCTGTAATCCTGCACTATGATTGCTGTTACTAATATTCATTGAAATCGATGGGTGGTGATGATGATCCTCCCTTCCTCCAGATGAACCCAGAAATGAACTGGAGTCTGACTGATTTTCCACGTCCCAACCTACTATTGGTAATGCTACTGCAGTAGCATCATGTGCTGCTACCAAACTTTTGACCTGTTGTTGTTCCGCCTCTAACAAATCACCTATACTTGGCCGACGTTCTATGCTCGGCCTGCGTTCTACACTTGGCCTTCGTTCTATACTTGGCCGACGCTCAGTACTAGGTCGACGTTCACAACTTCGTCGACCCTCCCTGCTGGGCCGCCGTTCCAAATTACTCATTGACCTATTCCGTCGCATTAATGATGCACGTAACGATTGTCGTAATTCCTTCTCCCGTAACGATTGCGTTACTGATATTTCCGAATCAATTGTTTGCAATGATCTCGTCATATCACCAGGCATCCGTCGTCGTCGATGTTGTGAAAAGGCATTGGTAGCTTCGTTGGATGAATCGTTGCTATCATACCCCGCACTGCTCAAACTGCTCCGCCGTCGTATGGGCCCACCGCCACGTCGATTATTAGAGTCGTTGCTGCGATGATCAAAAGAGGAACCCATGCTGCTCACACTGCTCCGTCTTCGAATGGGACCATTATTCATATTTTTACTCCCTTCATAACTGGATTGTGGCGATGCCCCCGATACAGAAGACGTGTGAGAAAGCCGCCGTGACGAAGGGAATTTTTGTTGTTCTTTCATCCCCTCCATTACAATTATATTTAAACTGTCATCAAGAATAATCCCATTATTACCACCACCGGATGAAGAATATTCATCGATGCTAGTTCTTCGAAAGGGGGTGCGATCGGTGGGAAAATCGACGGCAATTTGTCCAGCCCCCACTTCATAAGTTGATGAGCCATACGATGACTCGGTGGGACGTCGCCGCGGTTGTTGCTGTTGTTGCTCCGACTCTTCTGTAATGTCAGTACTCCTTCTTCGGCGATGATGACTCTTCTTCTTGTGCCCTTCATCGTCAGTAGAAGGCCATAGTAAACTTCCCCCTCCTTCATAGCGGGAGGAGGTGGATGTGACACCGGAAACTACGGATGACCGTATTGATTCTTTTTCTACCACATCATTGTGATGGGAGGAAGAATTAGTGGAGGAGGCATAATTCCGGCCGCTCCGACGGAAGTCCTCTCGTGAGGGGAAGTCGATTTCCATGTTTGCTCCCCTCTTTGTGCATCGTTTGTTGATGATCCCGGTTGCTTTGGGCGGTGTATGTTGTTTGGTACGATGCAAAGCGAAAAGCGAAGCGTCGCACACACACACTCTTCTACCACGTCAATTTTGTTCTTTTGACCGCCATTGAGACGATGCGACACACATCAATAGGAGACTCGTGAATGGACGGAGTTGTCCGGCACTGATACGACATACATTTGGTCATTCCTTCATACATTCTACCCAACATTCTAATAGCTGAACCCGAACAATCTCGCAACTGAAGCTCTCTCTACTCCATCGTCATCCCGCACACAACAAACGATCAGTGCGGGCACGTGGAAATTAGATTCCTCGTGGTAGACATCGGGTACGCTGCCCTGGTTCTCTGAAGAGCAAGCTGTCGAGGCAAACTAACTCACCTGCGACGATAAAGAGTTTAGTCATCAGGATTGATGCACACTCCGCCACCTCCAAGGTAACTTGCACTTTGCTCCATGCTTTATACACACTCCTTCTTTGAAATGGTTTGATTTGTATTCTTTGCAGCTGCATCGTTTCATTTTCGAAGGATGCTCACACTGATTGGATAACTCCATCTCCATTTCCATTGCGCACCCTTCCTTGTGTTGTGTGTCTTAGACTAGTCTTCTCTTCTATTTAAATGTCTATGTTTGTGAATTCAAAAGCTTAAACTTTGCTTTACACTCTTCATCCCCTGCCTTCCTCCTTTTTCTTTTAAGTAGCAATGCTCTGCAACCTCTCCATTGCATGCACTCACACTTTTCCTGCACTCTGCTTCTTCGTTTCGCTCGTGTTCCTCTTCTCCAGGGTCATCACTCATCAAAAATTCAAACTTCAAACGCCACAATGATGAAAAAGATACAACCATGGATCCCCCAGAAGAAGATCTAGAACTCACCAGCCTAATAGGAGGATCATCACCCGATCATCAAGACCTAGGAGGCAATGGTCTCGAGCCCCCCTCCATCCCTTCCCGCCTTTCACGCACCAGCTACCGCGTACCACGCTCATTATCTCGAAATAACAACCACCACCATGGTGCTTCCCCCTCATCCTCCAAATTTGCCATGGTTCAAAAATACATGGATAAAACGACCCTTTCAAATAAAGTAATGGTGTTGGCCATTCTTGCTATGATTGTGGGGATGTTGGTGATTGTTACGTCCGATGTGGAGACGAGTATTGAGCAGGAGGCGGTGGAGACTGTGGTGGTTGTGCATCATGATGTTTCTGCCGCCGCCGCCGCCGCTGCTGCTGCTGACAGCTCCTCATCATCATCTTCCACTTCGTCTTCCACATCCATCGAATCTACCTTTTCAACCACTGAATTCAACGGCTTTAGCAAAATAATCGGCTTTCACGAACCATCCTTTGAAAATATCTACGGGGCAAATTACTACTTTAAACCCAAAGGTGTGGGATATCCTCTCGCACCAACTGGTGGCGTTCACCCCATCTACATGATTGACAATCCCAAAGATGAAAATGGCAATGAACTTACCCCTCCAGTAGATTATGACGACTATGAAATATCGCCATATACAGATGTCAGATTGAAAATGACACCGGAGGAACGTGAAAAGGAACAATCGTATTGGTATGGAAAGTTACAATTAATTCGTAACGAATATGGCTATTGGAAGTTCAAGGATTCGTATCCATTCAAAAATAAGGGCAAGTCACGTCCAGTAGTCGATTGGGCCGCTATTGCTGCCAAAACTACGAGCGGTAATCCACTCCACGGTGAAATTTCGAAAGAAGACTTTCCCAAAGAGTCATGGCAAACTGACACTGATTACATTACCAATTTTATCACTGAAGCAAAAGCCTTACTCCATCGTGTTCGTGAAGGTATTTATGCAGAATACGGATGGGCAACTTCCTCCCTCACATCCGAACAAATTGATCAACGAAATGTGTTTTTAGGTGTGCACATTGCATCTGAAATGGATGGAATTGGTCCCGATAAGGGGGTAGCCTGGATCTATAAAGATTCCTTTGATGCATTAGTCAAGAAATTATTGAATGCAATGATGACCAATGATCACTTCTTTGTTACGTTGGGTGGACACAGTGCTGCTGCGGGACATGGCAATAATTTCTTTCAGAGTTACATGATGCAGTTCCATGATGTTATGGAACCAGTCTTTGATCGGTTGGGTATGGTGTTAGTTACTGCTAATTTGGCGCAGGGTGGAATGGGGACTTTGCAGGCTGTATTGGCTGGTGTGGATGTTTATGGAGAGAAGGATTTTATGGTGTGGGATTCGAGTATGACGGAGAAGGGACCATTGCAAGATGTGTTTGGGAGGATGATGTTATTGAGTGGACATCGTGTTCCGATATTATTTGATATTGGTGGTGGGAAAGGGTTTATGGATGCATTGCGAAAGGAGGTGGGTGCACATGTGGGTGGGATTACGAGTGGTAATCCTCATTTGAAAGAGACGGAAAGTCTGGAACAGGCGGCGACTCTTCCCCATGCGTTGCAGCATTTGTTTTGTAAGGGTGGTGTGCCGACGTGTGGTCAGACTCAATTCAAGTATAATGCTTCTTGTTGGACGGATCGAGTGGATGTTGAAACGCCGCCTACAGCGCAGAATAAGGGGTATGGCGGACAAGCGAAATGGCATCCGGGGAATCGTTCCCATCAACTTATTGGTCGTCGGATGACACTGCTGTTCCTTCGTGCGTTGGACGAAGCGATGAATATTTGGTTAAGGGCGACTGTATCCGAGGGGAGCCCATTGGATGGTAAATACTGGCACCTTGCTGAGGAGGAGAACAAGATTAGGGACGCTTTGAAAAGTGCAAATGCTACCGCTACTCCATGCGGTGAACTTATGAAGCTTACTCCAAGAGTTTGTAACACACCAATGAGAGGGGGTACAGAATGGACTCCTCGGTATCGAGGAGATGAGTCAAGTATACGCCGATTATTGAAGCCATCTCCAAGTGGATATATCCCTTCCAAGGTTGGCGAGCAAGTTTATGGAGGCCGTGAAGCTCGCATACCTCAGCTTCGTATCCCAATAGGAGAAGTGGATGTTGCAATGATTGCTAGGTCTCTACCACAACGAAACAGGAGTCGAAAAAGATCGCTTTCCACATCGGGAATATCAGCAGGCGCCGCATCAGCAGAGGCAAAGAGGGGCGGTCATCATTGGTATTCGCGCATATCTAGTACAAGCAGCATGCTTAGAAATGAAACAAACCACCGCATATTAGGCCGCCGTCTAGCCGATGATTCAGGAGCAATCGTTCCAGGTGAAGGTTGGGAAGTTCAAGGGGGTAACATCGGATACTGTGATGGAACTTCAAATTCTGTCTGCGCACGTGATAAGTCATCAATTTGTCTGATGACTGGGCACAACGATGGACGGGGTACATTAGATGGTGATGCCCTCAGCGGGTGGGTAGTATTCAACCTGAAAGACGTAACGCAAGGTTTATTCTTGGCTAGAATGGAGTCATGGTTCCCAATGGAGAGTAATAAACGTACAGAAGGTTGGACGGCGATTAACAATGGAAAGCGTACTCGGCATCGTCATTTGAAGGCTCCTCCACCTCCGAAACCTGCTGATTACAGAGTGGAAGTTGCTGTGAATGGTGTCATTACGAAGTCATTGAACGAAACAGAGTTCAATGACCTTTGCGTAGAGCCTGGATACAACTTAATAATATGCACACTTTGGGATGATGAGGAGAGAGCGGTCAAAAATGAAAAAGAAGATGTGGAACTCGCATTCCGAATGGCTGGCGGTGGTCGAAAAGCCATCATGGGAATAACTCATGTCTATTATGCTTAGATTATCATTGTAAGCTTTACATTTGAGTCTTTCTCTCCTTCTCGAGCATTTCTCTGTCGCTCACATCTTTCTCTGTAGTAATTGAATCCAACTTTGCCATTTCGTCTTGACCCAGTGAGAAGTGTAAGATGTCCCTATTCTCCACCATACGGTCAAAGTTTGAAGTTTTTGCAACTACAATCAAACCTTTCTGAAGTCCCCAACGTAACACCACTTGTGCAGCAGTGATATTATGCCGTTTGGATATTATTTCGATGATTTCATGGTCAAATCCTTTCCCCCGATGCAATGCCTTCGATGAACTGACTAATACACCCTTGCACTGAAAATATTCCACATCTCGAGGACGATACATGAATGGAGACACCTCAAATTGATTCACAACTGGAGGAACTGAAATATTATTGGAGATCAACTCTTCATACTCTGCTGGTGAAAAGTTGCTCAGGCCAATATGTCGAATCTTCTTTTCGCCTTGTAGTGATTCCAATTCTCTATAAGTCTCCACAAAATAATTTGGTACGGGCCAATGAATCAGAAACAAATCGTAATACGTTCCAAAATTCAAGTCTGCTATGCTCCGTTCGACACTATATCGGACAGCGGCTCGTCCAAGTTTTTGTGCATCATTCCAAACTTTGCTTACAATGAAGAATTGATCTCGTGGAATTCCACTGCGTTTCAGTGCCTTACCGAGTGTTTCTTCGTTGCCGTAGTAAGATGCTGTGTCGAAGTGACGGTAGCCGGCCTATGAAATCGATGATTCGTCCGATGATTAGAGGTGAGAATAAAGAGATTGTGGGCGCCTCATGTATGCAGATTACTTACCTTTACAGCATCCAAAATTATTGCTTCGCCCTCCTCATTGGCTGGTACTTTGTACAGCCCGAATGCCAACTGTGGTATGGGGGAGCCAGTTGATGATAATATTGATAGGGTCGGGTTGGTCATGATGTTACTATTGAATGAATCTTTGCCGCGTTCGGTGATGGAGATAGATTGCGTAAAATAATGTACTGATTCCTACGCTTCTACTGCCCCTCCCTCCCTCCTTTCCTCCTCACAACATAATGAACAAGAACAAGTAGTAAGAAGCTCCGTAGTTGTGTTGTACCAAGATGACCTCCGACGAAACGCTATCATCCATTGCATCACGGTGCTGCAAACGTGTCTACATCGGCACCGCCATACTCCCCAAGCCTTTGTTCCTTCACGACCATCAAGACCAGAAAGGCATACCCTGCGCCACAATCTCAACAGTAGACCAAAATCAAATTCCCGATCCTGCAGCAACGCCCACAAATGAATTACCACAGTATACACAAACCATCCTATCCGAATTCAACTCCATTGTGATTGAACATCATCTCAAATGGGGTCCACTAGTGCACACATTACCCGGACCAATCTCTCAATCATCACCGCCCACAATGCACCTCGGTAAATATGATTTTTCACATGTTGATGCCATGGTAGACTTTGCCATACATCACAATCTTCACCTCAAAGGCCACGTACTTGTATGGCACGTTACCTCTCCACCATTCTTGGAAGACATGACCCCCACTCAAGTACGAGAGGCAGTGAAGCGACATATATTCACTACAATGAATTACTTCAAGGGTCGAATCAAAATGTGGGATGTTGTGAATGAGAGCCTTGCGGCGGATGGGACATTGGTTGAGAATGTGTTTTATCGCAAGATGGGACCGGATTATATTGAGCAGTGCTTTCGATGGGCGCATGAGGCGGATCCGGATGCTTTTTTGATTTATAATGATAACAAGGTGGAGGGATGTGGTGCTGTTGAAACCAATGATGGTGATAGTTGTAGTAGTGATGGACACAGCAAGGCGCCGATTCAAGCAAAGGCAGATGGATTTTACAATTTACTAAAAGATTTGGTAGAGAAGGGAGTGCCTATTCACGGTGCAGGGATGCAAGCTCACTTTAGTGCTGGGGGGACTAAGCATCAACGACCACCAACACCAGCAATGGTAAAACGACAAATACGAAGGATTGGTGAATTAGGATTGAAGGTAAATATCTCTGAAATGGATGTGAGAATTAGCAAGCTTCCTGCTTCGGCTGATGATGAATTGAAAAGTGCTGCTCAAACGCAAATATATCAAGATATACTCTCGGCAGCGTTGTCTGAACCATCTTTTGATGGGATTTGGCTCTGGGGTTTTGCAGATAGACACACGTGGGTGAAGAACTTTTATTATGATGATGCTCCGTTAATATTCGATGATAAGTACCAAAGGAAGGAAAGTTATGTTGGTGTTCAAAATGCGTTGAAGACATTGTGTCCTGGTGGTAGAGTTGGGGAGATGGTGGGAGGGGAGAGTGCTCAATGCTTTTTGGAACAAGACGTGGATGAGAATGGAAATGCTTGGGGTGAGGGGTGGATGGAGCCAGAGCCGAAGGAAGATGGGAATGGAGAGAAAAGTGGTGACTCCACCAAAGAAGGCCAGCCAGATTGGTTACTTCCTGATACAAATTAGCTTAGTCGTAATCGCCAAAGGAATTAGATTAATAAAGGTATTCTGCACTGAAACAGAGCTACATTATTCTCGACAGCAAACTTTGGTAGAACAAGTGCCTCGGCGGCCGCCGCAAGAGTGAGCTTTTTGGATGGCTGTTTCTTCTGACACTCCACAAGTAGTAGGCACGGGGAGGCAGAACTTTCCAGTACGACGAGCGCACTCAGTCTGCTCTTTGATCCAATCAGCATAGTAACTCACCCGAGTGTAGACTCCAGGATAGTCTGGATCAGCACATCCGTAGCCCCAGGATGCAATGCCAACCAGAATAGGATCAGCGCATCGATCACCTTCGTCCGATGCAAGCATACCCAATGGTCCTCCCGAGTCTCCTTGACAAGCGTCTTTCCCAGTTCTAGCTGCACACATCATACCATCAGGGAGGGGAACATTATAAGCACTTGAGCACAGCTCATTTGTCACATAGTCAACCTCGGCTTGGAGAAGGATATCACTACCATATAATCCTCCAGATGAAGTGGTACCCCATCCCATCACACGCAACGGTTCACCATCCCCTGGTTCATTCGTGTCTTCGTTGAGTTTTGCATAACGAATCTTGTCAGCATTCTTCACATCACGTGGTAGAAGAATCAACGCGACATCATTTTCTTTGGTCTCTTGATTATAAGCTGGGTGAACGTGAACGACGGGTTCATATCCTGGACGCTGTTACATGGGCAGATCCGCGAAGACTTATGCACGGGTGCTATCAGTAATGTCATGCATGTTGACAAACACTCTATTGATGGGCATACAATGAGCTGCAGTGACCACAACTCGTGGTGAGATGAGAGTGCCACCACAATTAACAGAAATAGGGCTTCCTACAAACCCAAATCCCAAGCCGACCATATAATCGACTGGACCTTCAGTAGGATCACCGCCGACGATCTGCTGCGGAACGTCTACAGCAGCTGCGATGCTGCCCGGCCGTGAATAGGGCCTTGAATGATCTAAGCTGGCGCTTGTGATATTTTTTCTTGCGAGTTTCTGTTTGCACAGAGGATGTTGCGGCAGCTTGGCCTGTGGCTGCATGGATGCTGCCAAGATAAAGGAAAGCAGACACAGAGACAGAGAATACTTTCATGACGCTAAAATTTACTGTGGAGAAGTTTTATTTGATGATTCTTCCTTTCGGAGGTGATTCGATATCTGATAAGTATATATGCAGGGCGAAGTGAGTGAGCAATCGTGAGCATGAGATTGAGATACATCGGGCAACTCTACAGCTACAACTTAGCAGTGGACGTCAACAAACATCCAAGTCCAATTATTTGTCTCTTACCTCCAGATATTGCGTTTCTGATTTTATGATAAGTAAGTAGTAAAACAAAACCACAAAATCCACTTGCAACGAAGCCAAGATCATTGTTCCGAGCCCGTTCGAAGGCTCATTCCGAAGACAGTTCCCTATTATCAGAAGTTTCTCAGCTAAACGGTGGTAAAGTGGGGATTATTAGACCACTAGAAATAGAAAGACAACAGCAGAAGCGAAAGACAAATGATGCTTTGTCTGCCGTCTCAATTTAAAACATTCTACCAGCAAGCATCTCGTACACATTCTGGTTAAGCCGGTGGGTAGAAGGGAAGGAGAGAATGAAAGCCAAGGTGAAGAGAGGAACAGCAGCTGGAAATTTGTATGCGGTCTGTCCATGTCTTGTGACTTGTGACTCCGCTGTGTACAAGATTTGGCTGGGAAGAAGCAATGATCCAGCAAGCTTACAACTTTTGTTTGTCAGCATATTCATCGGTCAAGTCATCTGTCATGGCAATTAGTGTCGAGGTTGATCATCAATAGTATTGCTCTTGGCAGAGATTCGAACTTTGTTTTGTTTTTGGGTTCTTTTTTGTCTCTAATCCTTCGCGCCTGCTTGACATGACTTGCGGAGGTCTCTCGACATCATGACCTCCGTTGTCTCGCAGTCACCACACGCAACCGTCTTTGTGACGGGAGCTTAGAGGGGGGTTTGGACAGGATATGAACAGGGATATCATGGATATTGCGTGTGTTGGTGGAAACGGTGGATTCTCGATTGTGGATCGGGCTGGTCTCAACGCGTGCGTTTGGCCAGCAAGCATCGTCGTCTATTACGGCGATATCTCTCCAAGCTGGTTGGGCGTTTCAATGCCTTGGCCAGTTTGGTTGATCTACGATCTGTACCCGTCTCTCGAAGCAGTTGCCTTCGCTTTGAGTGGATTTGACGGGGGTTCTGATGGTATTAGGAAATATGTGTTCATTACACAACAACATGTTTCTATCATTGGTTTGGTTGGTTTCACAACACGAAGGAATACTCTTGTACTTGATTATTAAGAGTATCAAAGCGACATCTATGCTTGAGAGATTAGACGGCAGTTGGCTTTGGTTTGGTTGCTTCCTGATACAAATTAATAATAAATATCACGCGAGGAATAGAGTAATTACCGGACTACTAAATACTTAAACCGTATCTCCTTAGGAGTAGTAAATGGCAAAGTTTCCATCATCTTTTTGAATCATTCGTGGCTCACGCTTAATCAATCTCTTGATTTGCTCTTTGAATTTTTGACGGAAGTTTTCCTTGCTAGCTTCATTCCCGTCCCGGCTCCATGCTGTAATCGGAGGAAATTGTCATTCCATAGTCCAAGCATGAACCATTTGATTGCTTTTTTAACCAGCTCTCCTGAGTTGGATGTTTGATATGACCTTGAGGGGTTGGTAGTACTCGAAAGACTCAACATCTGTCATGCTCAAAGCTCTCTCAAGTGTCTTCTGCTTCGTTTCTTCCTCGAGCAAGGACTTGAGGGCAACAATCTCGTCCTTTACTCCTGCCACATGCTGATTCAAGGTATTGATCTTTGCGTCAAAGGTCTCATTGGAGGATTTGACACTTTGAACCACTCTGTTCAGATTGCTATCAAACGATGCTTTCAGAGAGTCAAGGTTTTGAGCCAGCTGTTTCTGTGTCATCGAATCAGCCTCCAAACTAGCTGCCTCTACAAGTGCCTCGGCGGCCGCCGCAAGAGTGCGCTTTTTGGATGGCTGTTGCGTCGACATGGTGGACGTACGTTTTGTTATAAGCAGCGATATTATGGAGCCGTCAGTTGAGAATCGTGCTGTGAAAAATTCACACCCGTACGTCGACGGCCATACCAAAGATCTCTTCACAACTTCTTCAGCCGAGGCAGCAAGACTACGTCATCAGAATGGACCGAATGAAGAAATAGATAAAACGCGAGACTTCCAAATTTCCAGCCACTTCATATCCTAGAACCATTGCCCGTCATCTTCGAGTCCTACATTGATTTCTTTGAGTGTTAGTGCTTGCTTCTAACATTCAGTATCCTAACCACATATATATATTAACTTCAATCAATCAAGACATAGTGTCCTCGGATCTTCTGCTTACATCTTATTATCATGCTCCCAAGTCATTGTCATATCTAAAAGAGAGTGCATTCCATCGTAGTAGACGAGAGTCATCATAACACCATCACAAAGCACCATTTTGCCACACATCTACATGAAACATTCTCATCTGCTGCTGCTGAGAGAAACTGCCGGAGGGATACCGAGATTCCCAGGTCGTTTGAGCGCTTATCATAACGTTGTAGCTCTTGGGCATTATCCTTTCGATATCCTGCCACCCTCTCCTTTATGGGCTTTGTTAAGCCAGATGGACTAAGTGAACCGCAGAGTGAATCAATCTTCTTATTGATCTAATTGTAACAGTGGTTGTGCTGATTTGAATGCTGTATGTTATTTCTGTGACAGTCCCACACGCATGCAAAATGCAAAGCTGAAGCTCATCTCAAAATCCAATCCTCTCACCACGACGTGTCCGTAGATGAACAAATGACGGTAAATGAAAGCTATAACGAAGAGATGGAGGAGGTGAATGTTGCGGATAGTGCTGCCGGTGACTCTGCTTCGCCTGTAATCAATGATGTGAACACTGGTAGCTCGATCCCATCAGAAGAAAATGCAAAGGCAGGAGGGGCTGATGAAACCAATGATGAAACCATATCCAATGATCGTGACTCCTTCAATGAACATGATAAGGATTCATCAGCAGTAGAGGAGACAGCAAATGTAGACGAGGAAGAGAAGAATTTGACTTCGTTGGTGTTGGAGCTGGACGACACAACACCAACTACATCTACGGAACCTCAAAAGTACAGGACACAACAACAACACCTGAACCCCAAAAAGTTGACGAAATTCCCATCACACCTACACCCCCCAAAATTAATGAAGATCTCATCAAAGAACTCAGTGCAGCATTAGATTCATGCGAACAGATGCGCCGTGTCAATCTAGAGGTAGAATATTCCAGTGCTTCCCCATCCCTTCCCCCGTCCATGGCAGTCAATCATGAAAAGTGCACATATTGTCAGCGGGAGACGTGGCAGCAGTTCATGTTGAATCCCACACCTCCTGATAATGTTGAGAATAATACAAAGAGTGGAGGTGGTGGAATCAACATTGGGTCGCTTAAACTTGATGGAAGTAGGATAAAGAATCTTGATGGGAGTAGGATTCGTCGTTTTAGAAGTAATGTTGGTAGCTTCTTTGCCAAACCAAATTATGATGATGATAATCAAGATGCAATGAGAAAGGAAGACGGTGGATTATTCGCCAAAGCTACTGACAGCATGGATGCTGTGCCAAAAGATGTCAGTATTACTACAGGTGGTAGTAATGAAAGTGACTCAATTGAGGGGGAGAGCGGCAACATGAGCAACAGCAGCAGCGGAAACACCAACAGCAGCAGCACTCAAAGAGCACCACGAAAGATATTCTTACAAAAGCCACCTCCACCATGCCTCACGTGCGGCCATCCAGTTTGCAAGAAACATCAATCTTCTACATTCTCAACGAGCAGTATCCGTATCTGTGAACCATGCGCACAACTGTTTGAACTTGATTTCTTGGTCGATGTCATCACCACTACTGCCTCAAACACTGCCGAGTGTCGCAAGAAGGTCAATCAGATGGTAGATTGTTACGACCGTGCCAAGCTGCTCTTGTTCTTTACATCGCAATACACCGATCAGATTGCCGAAGCATTGGAGCACAGTACTGTCCGCTCCAATAAAATTGGGGTCGGATCGAGTGCTACGGGAATGGTGTCTGGTATGGCTGGAGTTGTTGGGTGTGGAGCATTGCTCTTCCCGCCCGTGGCTGCCGTGGGTATTCCTCTTCTCATCTCGTCTCTGGTATTTGGTGGTGCCGCTACTGCTGCTCAGACTGGTGATGCTGCTGTTCAATACTTTAGTGAACCGAATAAGCTTGCTGATAAAATGGTGACATTGCATGGGATGATGTTGTCTTTGCTACGTATTTCGGAAGTGCTATCATATGGGTTGTTGAAAGATCACGATGATTTGGATGGAGATGCAGATGATAGACGAAAGGCACTTGCTGATGAAATCCACGCCTTGTTGGAAAAGCATGGGGTTGCCACCAAGGGAGTGAAAGGCCTACGAACAGCTGTAGTAGGGGGTACAGTTGCAGCCGCAGGCGCTGAAATATCGGCAACTTCAATTGCTACAACTAGCGCAACAGTTGCTGGCCGTTCATCCCGATTCTTCGGAAGGGTGGGCACAACTGCGGCTAGCTCTGCACGTTTTATCCCCATTGCGGGAGGAATATTGAGTGCGGCGTGTGTAGTTGTAGAGGGCAAAGAATTGAAGAAGACGGTATCAAAAATTAATGAAGGAAATCCGTGTGAAAAAGCTGAGCAGATTCGTTCGATACGCGATGAGATGGATAAGTTTCCTGATTCGTCTGTGATTGCGGATGAGTGTCGTCGAGTGTTTGAGATTGCTGAGAAGGAGTGTGCGTTCTTCTAGAAAATTGACAGAGCAAACTAGTAATTTAGCAACTTGGAATTATTATTTTATTGCTACCTATTAATATTACCATGCTTTACAATCTCTAAAACTTTAATCAGAAAGCAAGTCAGCTAACACATCCATTTCAGAAACTGGAGGTTCTGGAGTTGCATCGATTCCCTCCTGGACCCACTCTTCATAAGCTGGATCCCATGAAGGCACACCACCAAACCCAACTTTATAACTTAATTCAGCTCTGATAGTTTGATCATTGGAAATGCTTTTGCATCTGGGTAGTCGAATCTTCTCAAATGCTCGAAGTTGCTCTTCAATGGAGGTGGCACTACTAGTGTTGCTTCGAGCAATGTAGCGTGCCAACAATGCAGCATCTTCAAATGCAAGACTACCACCCAACCCACTCGCTGGCCTTACTGCATGGGCCGCATCACCAATTAATGTGATTCTTCCCTTTCCACCCCAGCCGATGTCTATTTGGTTAAGATCAACAACTCCCATCTCAGAAGACCATGTAAGATCAGAAGGCTGGTGTGTGTTGCCAAACACTAACATGGCTAGCTCGCAATTCTCTTTCAGCTCTTCGTCGCCATTCCCATCGGCACTATCCATGTATGCTTTAATGAGATCAATGGGAGTGGTCGTACCACAATCAATTGTCACATTATCCGGAAGCATGTTAGCACGAGCTGTAATCACCCACGCAGTTTGTCCCACTACTTTGGGATGAAAGTTAAAATACGCCAGGTTCATTCCCTCTCCAAATTTTATAATCTTGCCCATAGGATACTCTTGCATTTGCTTCAACTTGTCGTTACTGCCGGCGTTTGTGTCTACACTCCCCCTCCAAACATATGCCCCACTGGGGGTAGGTTTTGGCAGAGAGAGGATCTCCCGACGCACATGAGAATGAACTCCATCTGCTCCAATGATTAAATCGGCATCAATTTGCAGATTATCATCCTTGAATGTGGCAACATATGAGCCGTCGTCTTTCTCTGACACAGTATCGATCGATACGCCAAGATGAATCTTAATCTTGTCCTCCCTGGTCTTTACTTCCTCCAACAACACATCACGAACCGACCCCCAAGGCAACATGTATCCTTTCGAAGAAGGGATCAACAATCCTGCACTTTTCAACTTTTCCAACATTGCAGATGACTGGCCATCTCCAACAACACCGGCGATTTCATTTAATGCTTTTTGACCATTGATTTGCAAGCCGAACGTAGCCCCCCTGCTCTCAAGGTCGCTTCGACGCTCGACGATAGTAATGTGTACTTCATCGTCGTCGTTGGAAGTTAGAGAGAGAGCTGCTGCTAGGCCAGCTAGGCCGCATCCTACAATGAGCACTTTCAGTGTTGTTTTATGGCACAATACTCTACTTCTTCTTTCACTTTATTGTACCAAAGCAAGATCATGTTTTCCAGGAAGATTCCGGATGCTCCAAATAGTGAGGAGTCCCCTATATTTGATTTCTCCTAAACAAGAAAGCAGTTGGCGAGCTGCCGTTAAGTTTACGAGAAACACCACTCACTACATTTTTCACTACAAACTCACTCAACTCACTACAAACTCACTACAAACTCACTACAAACTCACTACAAACTCACTAAACGCACTACAAACTCACTACAAATCCACTACAAATCCACTACAATCCACTACAAATCCACTACAATCCACTACATTCATTACAAACTTGTTACAACCTCTACTCATTACAAACTCGAGCATGGCGTGCTTCGAGTGCGTTGAGTGTCACGGAATGGCCACAGCTCAGCCTATGCATCAAGAATTTTCGAGTCTCTTGTAAGGAGGCAAGGCAGTGGATCGTTTTCTTCATAATACCATACACGTTAGGCGGCTACGATCATAGTGATGTACATGATGTACGTGAGTCTCGCTGTGTCTGGAGTCATTCGTCCTGTTGTCTACCACGCCAACTGTTGATTGTACGTACCTTATTGTGTATGTGGCAACAGAAGCAGATGATAATAGAACCATCTCTTTCCTCAACTTTCACCACAATGTTCACTATATTATCAGACTATATTATCAGACTGGCAGCTTCGTCGTCAAATCCACCGCTACATGTCATCTGCATATAACTCATAGGAAGATTCTTTCATCTTCTTTTCTTGTTGCTCTTGCCTCCTGCTGCTTCGACATCTCACAGTCTCGTTAAGGCACCAGCTGAAAAATAAGCCACCAGATGCCAAAGTCACGGATTATACCACATGGTGACTCCTCGTCGACAAAGAAGAAAGTTTATTTGCGTCTTGGCATCCTTTATTGCGCAACTTGTAACTTGGCCTTCCAAAGATCATGTTCAAGAGGCATATCACTACTCAGATTTGCAGTGTTTCATTGACCAAATTGATTACCGCAGGCAATAAGATGATAGATAATAATCATATTCTAACGAGGAATGGTACTGTTGAATTAGTTGGTTGTTGCATATCATCTATTGGCAATCCACTACAAATCCACTACAAACTCACTAAACTCACTACAAACTCACTACAAATCCACTACAAACTCACTACAACTCACTACAAACTCACTCACTCGAAAATGTAGTGAGTGGTGTTTCTCGTAAACTCAACGGCAGATCGACAATGTCTTTCTCGTTTTTGAGAAATGTAATATATGGGACTCCTCTCAAAAGGGAATATCCGGAATCTTCCAGAAGCCAAGATGATTGAGGAATGATTGAGGTGTGTTGGTTCTCATTTTCTTGCGTTCGCAAGAGCAAGATCTGCGTATGTATGTACGAACTTACGTAAGCGGCGAAGTTAGATAGAGATAGAGGAGAAGTGAGGAGAAGGAAGGCAAGAGAAAGCAAGAGTCGTTATGACACTATCAACAGCAGCATTGCAACCGCAAACCTCGCGTGCAACGCAAAGTGCAACTAATGAAGGTGTTGCCGTGTGTTGTCGACCGGGAGGCAGAGCTGTGCACATATACTGCAAATAATATCAATCTCAGTATAT
>JAHBBA010001069.1:0-19989 GCA_018806925.1 Skeletonema costatum | reverse complement strand
GTATGATACGAACGCAGGCGGCAGTCCAAGAAGAAGTGAACAAAGTTCTCCTACCATCTCAATGCTGGATGATGAAGAGTATGATAATGATTCAGGGTTTGCGTCACATGCTGCAGAGGCTTGTGTTGCTTGTTCTATACCTGTGCTACACTTTATTCAATTCTTCATGTGTTAAATAGGAACAAGCGGAGGAGGAAGAAGTGATTATATTTGAGAGACTAATGCAACTTTAACCACATGTATATAATTGTCAATGTATATCTAATCGCTCAAACCACGTTATTGATAGCTTGAACTTAAACGGCTGCTCTCATCTCACTCTTGAATGTCTCGCAATGTGTGATATTTTGAGGACGAAATCCTTGCACCTGTTGTAGATAGCTGGAGATGTTCTTGACATCGTTGTGACACCCAGACAATTCTCCCTGCTGTCCTACGTAGTTAATGCCGATTAGCACAGCCCTCTTGACACCGGACGGATTGTCATTCACGATAGTCATGCGTTCATTGACATCAATGATCCGAGAAGAGCTCAACTGAGGCACTTGTTCGAACCCTTGCTCGTCCAAATTCTCTCTCATGCGACGCAGAACCTCCACCCAACTTGTGTTATCATTGCCTGCTGCAATGGACGGTCGGCCGTACAGAAATTGGAGTAGTGCTGCGGTGCATGCCCCTCCTGCTCGCCCAGCAGGGTTGGGAAGTTGAAAGGAGGTGATGTTGGCATCAGCTGATGTTTGCATCATGGCAGCCGGAGATCATGCGGGTTAATTAATAACCCTTCCTCTCTACGACACGCATCGGTTTAGCGCTTTGGATTCAACGTAGGAATCATATGGCACATATTTTAGCGGGCAAATAAGTACCGCTCGCGTCGTGGCGTGCGTGGGAAGTCGGCTTCTCCTTTCCTCCATCCTCGCTCGCCTCTTCTTATCCTGTCCATCAAGTAAAACTGGACCTAGAGGTTCTTCTCGACTCGATCAAGCCAAGCTACAAGTTGGATGCATATCTTGCTAACGACAACGCATTGACCTGCTCAAGGCAGGGGGTACATCCTGAATCAGTTGAACATTTTTATCATCATCTCTTCGATCCTACCATGTTGTCGTATCCACTGTCGAAAACATTGCCCTGTTCTTTTCAAATGTCTACTTACGTTGGTTCCAGTATCCTGCTCGTCCAACTGAAGACCACTACTTGCCAAGCCTGATCCACTTCCACAGTTTCTGGCATACTTACTCTCACTGTACCTACGACCTTCTTGGCCAACGTCGTTCTCCGCCTGGCTCCAGCAGCGGTGGTCCCCGAGTTTGCTTCCCATCCGATGAAGTTCTCCTTCCCACCATAGATGATTCTCCTGCTCTCCAGCATACTTACGTGCCGCCTCCGCAATGGCCTCGCTACATCTGCTGCGGTGTAGTTGCCGTCTCCGCAATGGCTCCCCTACACTGTGGTGTAGTTGCCGCCTCCGATAATATGGTCTCGCTACACTGTGGTGTACATACCGACTCCGCACTGGCCTCGCTACACTGTGGTGTACGTACCGACTCCGCAGTGGCTCCCTTGTCAGCAGGTGGTTCAACTTCCACATCACTGTGGAAGGTCCCAGCATCTAGTTGACCCCTCTTTGTCGCTTTTTAATCCGCACTCTCTTACGCCGCTTTTGTTTGCTGTATATTGCGTTGTTCCCCTTCGCACAAGACTGTTCTGTCACGATTTTTCCACTGTTAGTTTTAATCTTACCTTCGGCATGTCTCTGTTTCCCAGATGTTGTTGCGTCGCTCCGCATGTCTACTGAGTAGTCACCAACGCTTCTGTTAATGTTGTTATGCTAACTGTCTCCTCCGTCTGGGAACTGTGGTTCCCTCATCAATTTCCCCCTGGTTGAACTCTCACGGGCTCCACTACATTGCTGCATAAAGACTTATTTTCCTGACCTGCCGTCTGCTGTGCGGTGACCATAAATAATATAAACTGGTCTGTCCCTGCAGTGCTGTGTGTGCTGTAAGTATGAGTGTGCTGCAGTGTGGCCCTCGGGGCTTTGCTCTGGTGGGCATGCATGTGCCAAGCAAATTTCTTTTAATAACTATATCTGTCTATAAAGTTGCTCTGCAAAGATGGATATGTGTATAATGAACAGTTTATGTTGAATGCTACTTTATTTTTTGCACCTGTTTCATAAATTAATATGGTCAGGCTGCTTGGCTTGTTGCATCTTGCTTCTAGATTTACTTACCAGACATGTGTCTCAGATGGCTATCCTGATAGGTTGCGCATGCTGCCGGAAGCGCGCGCAAAAGGAGAAAAAGATCTTTGCCCGCGCGCGCCAAACTGCAAAATCTGTTTCATCACCACCTCCTCATCATGGCGCTGCGATGAGTAGATTCCGACCAGCCATATCTTCCCAAGTCCAAGTTAGACAACCAGCGTTATGTCTGCTTTGATCGCCATGCAATAGCGGTGACAACGATAGGCGACGACCGCAATAAATCCTTCTATCTCCCGCGGAAACATCCCTCAATCTACAACACAAAAGATCTTTTTCTTCACGCACCTCCTCCGGCCGATCATAATATTATGCTCCCACCGACAGCGAGACAACATGCAGCATGTCTGTTTTGATCGCCATTAATAGCAGTGCCAACAGTAGTCGATCACCGCAATAATCTTGCCAATATGCACTAAGAGATGTAAATATCCATTCGATGAGATGTGTGCACAACATGCGCTACCACAGCCACCGCCCGAAACAAAACGAGCAATAAACGCAGCACCGTCTGGCGACTAAATATATCTACTGCACTAAAACATCGGATAGCTGTCTGCGATGCATATCTGAAAAGCTGCGGATAGTTGGTTAGTGGATTGCAACGAGAGTCACGCACTGTGACAACACATGAAGAATTTGCGGTGGCAATAAAGTCGACACGAGTGCAGGTTGTATTTATTTTCGTACCGAACTTTTTTTCCCTCCAAGGTGCAAAAATTAAAAGTAATGGGATGATGTGGGGAGGAAAAGGCAGCAAAAGGCATCTTACAGGTAAGTGAAGGTGAGCGCATAACAAATCGCAAGATGCATCAATGGTTCACAATTCACAAGGAGATCACTGACAGTCGGAACAAAACGCAAGCGGACACAAAAGGGTAAGCCGCATGTCCGTTTGTATTTCTGGTTTGACACACACGCATCAATCTTGCATTCATTTCTCTCGCGTATTGGGAACAGGTGGCACACAACGACAATCAACATGGACTGTACCACACGGAAAAGCCATACAACATGGTAATTAAAGCAGGGGAGGGCGCTCGGCAGCAGGGAGGAGAGTGGGCGATCATCCTCAGGACAGCGCCATTCATTGGACTGGTCCAAACATTTCCATCGACAGGATACTCTACTGTACTGAAAAGACGAACGGCCAACTATGCGAGGCGGTAATCAAGCGGGAGAGGTGGGTAGAGCACCTTCAGAGGAGAGCTGAGCACACGGCAGAGACATGCAATAAAGTCGACACGAGCGCAGGTTGTATTTATTTTCGTACCGAACTTTTTTTCCCTCCAAGGTGCAAAAATTAAAAGTAATGGGATGACGTGGGGAGGGAAAGGCAGCAAAAGGCATCTTACAGGTAAGTGAAGGTGAGCGCATAACAAATCGCATGATGCATCAATGGTTCACAAGGAGATCACTGACAGTCGGAACAAAACGCAAGCGGACACAAAAGGGTAAGCCGCATGTCCGTTTGTATTTCTGGTTTGACACACACGCATCAATCTTGCATTCATTTCTCTCGCGTATTGGGAACAGGTGGCACACAACGACAATCAACATGGACTGTAACACACGGAAAAGCCATACAACATGGTAATTAAAGCAGGGGAAGGCGCTCGGCAGCAGGGGAGGAGAGTGGGCGATCATGCTCAGGACAGCGCCATTCATTGGACTGGTCCAAACATTTCCATCAACAGGATACTCTACTGTACTGAAAAGACGAACGGCCAACTATGGAGGCGGTAATCAACCTTCAGAGGAGAGCTGAGCACACGGCAGAGACATACAACAGAAGCCAGATTGGGAACTGCCCAAAACTTACTTCGATGGGTAAGACTCTTTCAGACCAAGAAAGAGTAAGTTGAGGTGGTGCTTGTGTGGATTTTTTTATAGTAGTGGGAAGGTGATGTTGTGGGGATGAGTGTGGTGACGTTCTTGTACACGAGACAGCTTCTGGCTAAGAAGGACGAAGAATGCGTTTGGGATCAAAGCTTTATGAGAAAAATGCTTACAAGATTAGGGGTAGGGGGAATTCCCAAGCAGCAGTATCCTGTAGCCGCCAGTATGCTCCACAGTGGGAATTAAATTTCTACATGGTGAGTCAAGATTTATTTCTCCTAAATCCTAAGATACTAATTCCTACGTGCTTCCCTGTAGAAATGGCTGGAGTAATTTGGGGTAATTTGACCAACAGGGTAAGGAGGGCACCTCCGAGCCCGCCGATACCGCTGCACTCAACCGACTGGGGCCCCGAGGGCCGATCATCTCCTCTGCACAGCTATTGATCTCCTGTATCACCATTATGTCTGCTGCACAACAGCAGCCGTTAAAGATCGGCCCAAAAGATGGAGTTGTCACATGCATGGGCGTCGAGTACTTTGACAACGACAACCTTCTCAATGGATTTGATTTGGGCACAAAAATGATGCGGATATCATGCCCCTCTTGTGTCTTAAAGAGAGTCTCCAAACCAAAGGCGTGGGAGATGCCTGTTCGTGCAGGCTACACAAATCCCTACAGTCATTTCAAAACCTGCACGGGCGATGATGAACTTATCCAAAAGCAGTACGTGTTTGCCAAGCAACAAATCGAAGCAGCAAAACAACGCGATGACGAAGACGACGATGACGACGACGATTCCAAACCGCCCGCAGTACCAAAACTGCAACGGACACTTGGGGCTGGCTTCCTCGCAACACCAGATGTTAAGTCACTAGATATGTGGATTCGACTGATCGTTTTGAAGAACATGCCCATTGGTGACGTGCAGTGCCCCATCATGCGAGAGAGTGTAAAATTTCCACAAGTGAAAAGTAGTAAAGACTGTCATGGATACAGCGCATCGCCTTGTTCGCATCCTCGAGGATAAAAATTAGCAAAAAATGATGGCGACAAGTCTCCGAAGGGGACAGCTGCTCTTCGATGGATACACTGTCGCTGGCCAGCACTATGTGGGGTTATTTGCATCATTCATGGAGCCCTACAAGGGAAAAAAAAATGGGTAAGTGCATCACATATTATTTGTTCCTTTTAATATCGTTCCAAAATCTTCATATTATTATTTATTAATTATTATTAATTATTCCTCTTGCTATTCAGGGTGACAGTGGATATGTACAGGCATCAGTTGCGTCTCCTTGCTGTTGCACCCCTTCCTGCTATATCTGAAGATGGTGATGAGGATGAGGAATGAGGAGTCTGAAAACATTTAATGCTAAGGCTCATATCAATTTCTTTAAAGTCACAAATTGAACTCTATGGTGTGGGACTTCTCCGATTGGGTCGTTTGCCATTGTGCTGATAGTGCATCAGTAAACAAGAAGATTGCGAACGACTCTCATGGTCGCCACCTCTTCTTGTGGCAACACACAACCTAGGCTTAGGTGGTGCAAAGATGATTGAAGATGATGAGTCCCTGAAGCGTATTCTCCTTGTAGTCAATGGGGTGTCTGCCCATGGTCCGCGGCTCTTGTGTTGTCAGTACAGCTCTCCGAAATACTGCAGCCCTCATCAAATCCCCATCATGCCAACGTAACTGCCAAGGGTCTGAATCTGAAACACGGCAGATGGTTGGGTAGCGCTAATACTCTTCGTCAGGCCACAAGAAAATCGCTCCCTACCTTCGTAAAACTGAGTGATAGAAAACGTTGCTAAAATGCGGCTACACAAAGAATCAGTTGACCCCGACTTCCTCGATGAAGTTGATGAGCACCTCCAGTACATGGGCGATATCAGAGCAACCTCTGACAAGTTGCAGACACCTGGTATGAAGGTGATGGAAACCCAAGGCAGACTAGATTTCCTCCGTGAAATGGTTGAGGAACAGAAGGGTATACCTGGGGAAAAGTTTGAGAAGTGTGGCTTAAATCTTCGTTATCTCAAACCTGATAATGACTTGACTACAAATGCAGCCTTCCTCACTGGAGTCATGAAGATCCAGGCCGGAGTCAGGTTTGAGCAAAGAATGACAAATGAAGAGAAGATTGCATGTATGATTCTTTTGAAGGATGGTGCTGAAGAAGTGTCAATGGCAATGGATGAGGACTCAGATGGTGAATGTATCGAGAGGGGCTTACAAAAAAGCAAAGAGTAAAGAATATGACAGAGTTATGGGAGAGAGTAAGTATATCAATTGTGACTTTATTATGGGATCTGCTGCGATTGTAGAGACTCTGTGGAGTGAAGAAGATGCATTGATGACCAAAAGGCGTCAGGGCATGACCCCTCTCACCAATGAGTGCATTCTCTTTCTGAAAAAAGAATCGTGACCTGTGGAACATTGGAGATGTCAACGCGGCAAATCAGGCCAGATTGAAGGAAAAAAAGATGAGCATCTCGCAAAGAAGTTGGAGAATGAGAAGGAGGTGGAGGATATGATTGCAACAGTGACAGCCGCTGACTAAATATGCATACACATAGTGACAAGGAATAATGGGATGTATTGCAATTAATTGCAATTAATTGCAATTGTTTAATTGCAATTATTAATTTTGGGGACTTAGAAAAAAACAATAAATTAAAATTTAATTTTTTTGTGGGTTTGTGATGACTGGACCGAGAAGTGCATCATGTGCAAGAAGGATCAGGAAGTGAACAAGATGACAGGTGAATGTGTCAGCAGCAGTGACGATGATAAGAAAGTAGAGCGCTGCTTCCGTTGGCATAATAGTGCTGCTTGCTGAAATGGGGGGCGGGCGGGGACGTTGTCGTGATGACTGGACCGAGAAGTGCATCATGTGCAAGAAGGGTGAGGAAGTGAACAAGATGACTGGTAAGTGTGTCAGCAGCAGTGATGATGATAAGAAAGTAGAGCGCTGCTTCCGTTGGCATACTGATGCTGCTTGCCGAAATGGGGGGCGGGCGGGACGTTGTCGTGATGACTGGACCGAGAAGTGCATCATGTGCAAGAAGGATCAGGAAGTGAACAAGATGACAGGTGAATGTGTCAGCATCAGTGACGATGATAAGAAAGTAGAGCGCTGCTTCCGTTGGCATAATAGTGCTGCTTGCCGAAATGGGGGGTAAAGAAGAGCAACAATACGTCGGTAATAAGTAGCTGGTTAAATAGTGAGAGTTATTGGCTACGAGGTGTTGCATGATGTGCGTGATGTCGTCTGTGAAATCAGTGGCTGCGAGTGAGCAAAGCCACGAGACCTTGGCGCCAAAAGCCAGGTTCTCAACACACCCTTGCAGACTACGTCGAGCAAAGTAAGATCAATTCAATTCAATCCAATGATTATTGTTTCGGTAT
The DNA here is from genome assembly GCA_018806925.1 of Skeletonema costatum. Lineage (NCBI taxonomy): Eukaryota > Bacillariophyta > Thalassiosirophyceae > Thalassiosirales > Thalassiosiraceae > Skeletonema > Skeletonema costatum. The sequence goes on along the minus strand of JAHBBA010001069.1, from coordinate 12,472 downwards.
TTCCTCTTTTCAGATTTTTTATGTACAATTTATTGTCTTTCATCTTCAATTGGTTGGGTCTCGGAATAAAAATAAAAGCAAAGTATCCACAGAAGTTTTATTTCCTGTTTCGTTGTGTTTTCCACCCTTGGAAGTTGGGCAGTATGCCACCCTTGGAAGTTGGGCAGCGTGCCAAATCGATATAAGCCATCGAAGGTAGGCTATAGTTCGTCGACAGGCGGAGCTATTAGTAGCTGAGGGGACCACCCTATTTGATGGCTGTGAATGGCTGATGATGCCAAATTCACTGCCGCCGATATTCCCACACGTGCGCCGTAGCTGCTTCGTGCGGGCAATGAGTCGCTGAGGTGCTATGGTATGCACAACAGCATGCTGGCCGGCAGGATGATGCACGGCATGTGGCTGATGGGCGATGATGATGCTGGGCCATTTGCCGCCCGCCGCCAATGAGATACGGCAATGAGGCCCTCTACAATCCCCTCCTCTGGCATAGGAAGAGGAGAAGGGACTATTTAACCAGCTATAAAGAAGAGCAACAATACGTCGGTAATAAGTAGCTGGTTAAATAGTGAGAGTTATTGGCTACGAGGTGTTGCATGATGTGCGTGATGTCGTCTGTGAAATCAGTGGCTGCGAGTGAGCAAAGCCACGAGACCTTGGCGCCAAAAGCCAGGTTCTCAACAGGGGGCGTGCTGGATATTGTAGTCGTAGCTGGACTGAGAAGTGTATCATGTGCAAGAAGGATCAGGAAGTGAACAAGATGACAGGTGAATGTGCCCACAATAAAAATGTTTATGAAGGAGGCGTAGATGATCTATGATATTGTTCTTGCAGCCTCGTTTCTACTTCGGTTAGGTGTTTGACTATTCTATTATGCTGATCTTTTTCACAAGTCCCCGTAGAGAGTATTTAGAGTGAATAATTATTGAATTAGAGAAGCAACTCAAAAAATCGTCATCATCGCTGTCACTATCCTCGCTTGCATCCCTTGCATACTGCTCATGATCACTTGAATGAATCCATCCCCTCCTACGATACATCTCCTTCACTAATGCATTAGCGCTTTCCTCAAACTGTCGTATCCTTGTACGCAGTTCCTCCGGCCAATGTTTGCTACATGGATCTTTGAATTCATAATCATTTAATATCCACTGTCGTTTCTCTTCCCCTGATGTAATGAGATAGGTGAATTGTTCAATTTGTTCTTCTCTCCACATGTAGTATTGCTTTCGTTGTTGTGGTATTATCACCTTGCTGTTGTTGTCATCGCTGTCGTCACAGCTACTTCTTGCCACTACTTGATGTGATGAATATTGAGTAGCCATTTGCCCCCCCAAATGATGATGTCCACCCTCATACCGATTTCCCTCCTGTCCTCCTCCAGCATTGCCAAGCCCATGCCTCATATTCCCCTCCTCCCCCAAATGGAATCCATGCTTCCCCAACAAATTCCAGTGACCATCAAAATGTTCTCTAGTGAATGCCTGGTAGTAGTTGGCACGTGATGACAGTTCATTCTGACGATTAACTGGCGGTGCCATCAAAGACACTCTATTGTTCGTATTATTGGAAGTGCCGTCTTTCGCAGATGATGATGAGTACAATTCGTCCAGCTGATCTAGTTCCGACTGCTCTCGCTCGGAGAAATCGGTTTCATCACGTTCATTTCCTCGAGCGAGCGATTGTATGGATTTGAGACATTTGCGGTTAAAGCGTTTTGTTAGGTAGTTGGCCTCTTTGAGAAGTTTCGTTTGAGCTGCATGGATGTCAACTGAAACTGCGGAGAGCTGATTGGCTGGACCATCAAATTTGTTGTTGTGCGATGATGAAAACATTCTCAGCGATTTTTTGTTCAGCAAGATTTGATGGCTGTTGCGATGATGTGTCAACGAATAGAGTTATAGTATCGATGGCGACGGGCGGCTTCACTAGCTCTCGCCTCGTCGCCGCTCTAGCGACCGATCTACTGAGAGAATAATTCATTATCGACGCAGACACCCTCAATCAAGGTCGGTTCCTCTACTGCTTGGAAATGGGCCGATTATTATTTCTGTGCAGCCGCCACTCGTCCAGCCGCACGAAGGGCACGAGAAGCACGAGCGTTACTACCAACACGGCCTCGGCGTAAAGTTGGAAAATTAGATAGCGGACTGCGTCGGGATTGTTACCACTATTGGGGCTGGCAATGACTCTCTATAATATATTTAGGGACCTTTCAGCAGCGCTGTGTATGATATGTACATGATGATGATGATGCCTCATCTCTCATATCATCTCAGCTTGAGCTTGGCGGAAAAAGAGTGACATATTTACCGCATGAGTAGCATGGAAAGTTGTCACAAAGTGTCCAGCTAAAGTTACACACTCCGTGCAAGGAAACTATCCGGCAATGACAAAATTGCCGGAAACAGGGAGTAATCAACTCTCCGTCCCCCCAAAATATATCTGTTTCAGCTTGAATCAGTCTCCGCCAGTTCGACAATGGCTGCATGACATCCAGAAAGTCATTAAAAATACTCTTACAAAACAAAAAACAATTCATCGGACTTAATCATCACATCCCAACACTATCTAGATACAACATATCCGAACTGTCCAAAGTATAGCGCTCAAAATGACCTTTCTTGACAGCCTCATATTGCTTCTGATGCATATCCATTGCTAAATCAACAATCATCTGTTCATATTTGACAAACTCGCGAAAGATAGCCATGAACTCCCCATCTTTATTCAGCTCTTTCAACACAGAACCAGTGGAGATGTCATTCCTCTCAGATCCATTTTTTGTTTTTGACTCCTTCTCACCAATGTACCGCGAAAACATCTCTTGCACTTCTTCTTTTTTTCTCGTGCTGTTTACAATCTGCCCCATTGCGTGTTCAAATATCTGGATAGATTGGGAGAATGTCTCAGTCATTCCTACAATTGCATTGTATCTCAACAAGTTGTCAATGGAAAGTTGGACTTTGACCAATTCCTGTTGCTCTTGGGTGGTTTGTTCCTGATCGTATTTCATCGCACGCTGCTCTGGGGTGAGCAAAACTGATGTAAAATGGGTAAATTGAGGAGCTTACATACTTTCCTTTTCCCTAGAGCTACGGATCCTCCTCTTGATATCTTCCGCAGTCTCTTTTACCGTGTCCGTCTTGTCTACATTCCCTTGTTTTTGCTGGTAGAGGATGTGACTGACGAATCTTGTTATCGGCTGGCGTAGGAAGGTCATGTGCCTCACTTGAGACGCACCATTATCATTATTTGGGTTGGCTGCATCGTTGGAAAAGATATCATCCGCCATGCCAAAGCTAAATGGCCACCCAAGATGTCATAATTATCATGTAGGATTGTGCTGTTGACACGTTCAATACCTTGTGGAGCATTCACACATGATAAAAATTTACAATCCTCTAGATCTTTACCTAAACCACATTTAGCTACCAATGCAAGTGACTTCTTGCAAACGGCAGCATATTCTCGGAAGAATTCACGCACCGTCGATCCACCAGTCTTATAAACATGAACGAGAGCAAAGAAAGGCCTTTGGTTTGTGATGGGGTCGACGACGGCTGTTTGTTTATGCCTGTATGTCTCGCCACAAGTCCACACGGTGGGCTCAACAGCCTTGGCAGCCAGTTCGGCGGTGTATGTCAATTTCAGATTTTGCGATTGGTGGGGAATATGAAGGTCGAACAGAGGGTGGAAGTTCTTTGGAATCAATGAAATTGTCATTAGCATAAGTGTTGCTCCGATCATCAATATCAACGCAGATGTGCATGAAGTTGTTTGACCGAAGATAAGAAACTTCAACGAATGATTTTGATGCTTATTGTCGTCTTTCTTATTGCTGTTTGTCATTGTTACCGCTGCAATATCATCATCTGTGTATGTGGATGGTAATGAAGTAGTCCTAACCGCCGAGCGAAGGTCATTTCGAAGAATTAATTAATTTATTTATTTAGAAGACGATGGGGCGGGAGTGAGGAGCAACTGAGAGTTCTCTGCTCAGTGTCCTCCGTTGCATCAGTTGCATTAATTAACGTGGGGACCATAGATAATCCCCCTTATGCCTGTCAGCATCCAGCATCGCATTTTTTGGTGAAGCAAGAGATCTGGAGGGTGGTGGAACGGAGGCGAAAAGGAGGCGAAAAGGAGATATTCTTGCATAGATCAGTACCGCTTGGAAACATCTGCCATCTGCTATGGGAGAAGGGGAAAAAGAGACGGGAATGCGAACTCACATGAAATGATGCATCATTCAACGAACTCAATCATCTATTGTAGGTAGGCAGGCAGATCATAAACAGTCAAAGATGAATGATGACTCTCTCCAGTCTGTTGCAGCAAAATCAATCATCGTGGCAGCGGCGCTGCTCATAATTTGGATGGGCAAAAGATGTGCATTCCACAGCAGATCCACAGATCTAATTGCCTCCTCGTCAAAGTCCGAAAGCGAAAGCGCACCAAGAACTAATGCAACAGCAACAGAAGCTCCCTTCGACAATCTGGCTGATGTTTACGACTCTTCTTTTTGTCACACTAAAGTAGGACGCCTACTACGCCATCAAACATGAAAGGATCTCGATGAGGCATTTGCTACATAAAAATTCAAGTCAAAGCAAGCCAGCACCAATTCTAGTAGGGGGGGGGCAGCCCCTAGTAAAATCTTTAGTCACGAGTGGTTCGCGGAAAATAGTTTTGTCAAACTTTTTGATTTTTGACGACGATGGCCAAAATTGTCCATCGCCATTTCGGAGTAAGAAATACCCCCCTTTTGCGCCTTAATCTTTGTTAGTACTGCATCTAGCTTAGTTCTTGCTGGTCGGGCGCACCCACCGTACCCCCGTGGGTGCGCCCGGCGAGTTTTGGTGGTCTCAAGTGCTCCCCCGGCTGAGATTAAGCTGCAAAAGTCACCGATTTTGATGACAAAATCACCATGAACGCCGATATGGTGCTATTAATAGATGATCAACATGATTCATACCAAGAATATCCGCATCCTTCAATGCTATGGACCTAGGATGATGCCATGGTGGCTCGGCGGTGGCTCTAACGGACCGTAACGGCTTCGTCGGCGGCATACCGATCGACTCACGATGGGCCGAATCCGCTCTAAATCCAGAGGGAGAATTGCATTAAAGGAATGAACAATAGACATACAGCAATCAACCTCATAACATCTACTTCGTATGAGTAATTGACGTCGGATGGTGGCGTGTTTTGGTGGTTCTATTGGAGTGGGGTCATAATAATCAATTATATCTTGCAAAAATATGAAACATCAACTCAGCTCAGAATATATCATTATGGCATAATATGGAAGCCAAGGGCATATCATACCCCAAACAACCGCACCCGTCGATGTTATTGATCACTATGGATGTCCCAGTCGATTGGTACTGGATATAAATGACGATAACCATGCCATCAGCTCGCTCTACCGCTCTGACGAAATAAAATAACACAACAAATTTGCAGCGCTAATTTTGGTTTTGTAGGATTGGAGACTATCCACATCATTTAAATGTGCAAACCCGCTTCCAATATAGTCTGACTAGAGCATATTGTCTTTATATGCTATTTGTAACAGAAAGGAATGTGATATGAACAAACTTACCCCTTCACAGAACATCAAATCTGACTCAACGCACGCAGGCATTCATCACTATTTCAGGATAATATGACAGCTACAAACCCCATCCAACCCTACAGCACTCTTATATTAGTTATCATTGGTGATGGTGCGCAGCGGTTGCGGTCGAAGAGCTCATACTGTGGACGTCATATGCCCAAAACATGAAAAATCGATAATTTTGATGGCTCAAATTTAACAATTCATGAGCATATATTAGAGCGCTTCAGTAACCTACGACTATACCATGGTGCGCAAAACGTGTTCGAAATATACGTCCTACGAGATGTGCTTGTTCTGGTAGTACTGAATGATCATTTGCTTCAGATATTGTGGAATATAATGCCAAAATTGTGGTGTGCACGTCGTCGTCGATCAGCACCGATGACATGATCTGTCTCGCCCGCCTGTCTTCAAACACACCAAAAGAGTCGCGCAAATTCATCCAACAGGTCATTCAAAGGAATCGTTGCACTGGTTTGGTGCTTAAACGTTTAATGTTGGCAGTGATATCGATTATTCGCTATTTGAGCGGAAGTCGAGTGGCTCAAAATGTATGTTTTTGAGATGTAAAAAGAAGAAGAGGAGGTTGATGCTGCGGAGAAATGCCCAACATGGCCATCCATACTATATAGGATGGGATAACGGAGATCTTTTAATGTAATGATGTATTTTGCTGCCGTATAGGGGGTGAAGCCATTGTATCTATCATTGTGGCATGTTTTGAAGAGCACAGTAGATGGTGTTTGGCGATCAGTACCAATTCCGCCGTTTCGCTAACAAGTTGGCGCCATATTTGACTCGACTCATCCTGCCATTTCAATCCCATGAAGCCCAAAAGTGCCCCTATGCGGAGGCTGATATCCACACAAGCCAATGATATAACACCACCAAACTTTGGAGATCTCTAATGGGGGTATATATGAAGGTTTTTGATCAATAATGGATGAAATATAATAGGTTTGAAATTTGGATATCTGGTACTTGCCCCCCCCCTAATTCTAGAAATAGGCTGCGGCACCGGTGATGATGCCTTACATCTTGCATCACAACACGTATACGTACTCGCCACGGACTATAGCCAAGGGATGATGCGCAAGGCTCAAAAGAAGTGCTCTTCAAATACTACCGTTCCACGAGGTTGTCAGCCCACATTCAAGAAGCTTGATCTGAGAGATTCTCATTACGATGTTTCACTGGAGCCAATACACAAATTTGCAGGAGCTTATTGCAATTTCGGAGGTCTGAATAATTTGTCACCCGCAGACATTGGCCATTTAGCAAACGAACTATCAGAACTAATATATCCAGGAGGCAAAGTAGTTTTGGTAGTAATGGGACGATTTTGCCTTTTTGAGACATTGTACTATCTTTGGAAGTGTAACTTCAAACGAGCCTTCCGTCGACTAAAAAGATCTCAAAATGCTGGAACTGCAGCCAGAGTTGCACCGAATACAAAGAAGCAAACTGTTTACTTTTATTCACCCGGTTTCATGGAGAAGACATTTACTGATACTAGTCAATTCTGTGGGATTAGAAAGCGTGCTATCGGCCTCACATTGCCTCCTAGTCTGTGGTCAAGATCATCGTCTAAGAAGATGCATCCCTCTTTGCTGTCGTTTCTTTCGTGGGTAGATTCTATGATGAGTGGCTATTGGCCATTCTTTTACTTTGGAGATCACTTTTTGATTGAGTTTGAGAGGTTGAAGGCTGTAGGTCAAAGAGAAAAGAGATATAGAGATTGAAAGCTATCTTACATGGAAGGTCAAGTTTGAGAGAAGGCAAATACGATAGATGATCACACATTGCGAGACATTGAAGAGTGAGATGAGAGCAGCCGTTCAAGGTCAAGCTATCAATAACGTGGTTTGAGCGATTAGATATACATTGACAATTATATACATGGTTAAAGTTGCATTAGTCTCTCAAATATAATCACCGTCTTCCCCTCCTCCGCTTGTTCCTCTTCAACACATGAAGAATTGAATAAAGTGCAGCACAGGTATAGAACAAGCAACACACGCCTCTGCAGCATGTGATGCAAACCCTGAATAATTATCATACTCTTCATCATCCAGCATTGAGATGGTAGGAGAACTTTGTTCACTTCTTCTTGGACTGCCGCCTGCGTTCGTATCATACATCATATTCTTGGGCTCTGTCTCAACCATGCTATTATTGGTTTCTAAGAATGTGACACTCTTTTTCGGTGTGGTACGTTCAAAGACGCCGTCTCGTTCTACGCCATAATCTCTTCTGGCACCAATTGTCGAGAAAGAATGCGATGCCATCTCGTCTCTGCATTCACCGCTTACATCCCGATGGTAGATGATATAATATGATCCATATCGATCCGCGGGTAAGACGGACATGGAATTTGAAAAGTATTGAGGAGGGACACAATCCTCTTGCTGTTGTGGAAGCTTCTTTAGCTTGTTTGTTGGCTGCGTGGGTACAATCATGGCTCCTTGTGTGCTCGACTGAAGGTAATGACTCAATCCGTCCATCGTGTTATCGTGTTGCGTATTGCGTACGTGTTACTCTCTAGAAGTAATCTTCTCTCCTGACGGGATAGTATCCAGATAGAATGATCGAGGAACGCTATTTTCCCAAGACCAGAGGTAAAAAGGCCATAGAATCGTGGAAAGACCTTGGAAGAAATGAAATTTGTGAGTAAACGTCGAAGAGGTTTCCTAACGGCAAAGATTCCGAAATTTCAAATTTCTTGTTCTTACCGTTACGAAGAAGCGAGGAAAGAAGAGAGGAGAGATATGTAAACGATGCGACAGCTTTGAGAGATGCCTGTCTCATCACTAATCAAATGATTTGTTCTTCCGCTATTGTACAGAGAGCCTGCCGCTGTAGATGGCTCACTGATAGTGTTCTACTCCAACAGCCGTGGAACTCAGCATCTTGAAATCACTAGCATGACCCCTGAGAACAACCCCTCGGAGCCTCTCCCAATATGTGTGGCTTCGTCTATGCCCCTAGAGCCTTTCCCATCATGTCCTTTCCCATCATGTCTAGCTGTGGCTACGATATCTGTGGTTGCCAAGAGCATGCCTTTGCTTTTGCAAGTTGGAGATATAAAGCATTGATGCTGTGCATAATCATAGTTAGTCTCATTGGATTCCGTCAGATTGCCAGATAATTGTGGATTCGATGATGGCTACGAGACGTTGTTTCACTTGAGTGCTTGCAGTTCTGCACAATAGTTCGTGAAGTGGTTTGCTTTTGAATTTTTGCTTACCATGTTGGGATAGTCAAAGCATTTGTAATAGATTCTACCTTTATTATTTCAATGAGAATGATAGTGATCATCTTTGTTGCAGTGAAAGTATCCTGAACCTTCGTATCCAGTAAGAGGAATCAACACTCCAAAAGGCGAGTAATCATAATCGTAAATGCCATTCTCAAATGCTTTGTTTCTCCGCCTCATCTCGTAAAAATCAATGCCTACAGGAGATCCTGCCGCTGTTGGCCCACTGATAATGACTGTGCTATTATTGTCCACGCCCACTCCAGAGAACGTTCTACTCCAAAAGCCGTGAAACTCAGCTTCTTTGAAAACCACTAGCAGTCACTCCAGGAGGCTTAATTTGGCCATACCATCTTCGTCCAGTACATTTGAGTACAAATGTATAATTTGTCATCAGCTCTTTGAACTTTGGTTTGTCAAGGTGTATCTCAAAGAAGTCGTCATCCTCAAAGAACTTATCTTCGTAGTGCCTGTGTGGGGTCAGCGTTTCGGCTTCAGTCAATGTGGTGCCATTGTATGTGACACCGTAGTATTTATCATCTGTATCTGGTTCGGCAAGTCGCATTAAGCCGTGAGGAATGCCAGACATATCTTCGCTGATGTATTTTGGTCGACCGTACACTTCTACAAAGTGCACCCAATCATCTGCGTCGTCATGAAGCAGATGCAATGTAGTATTGGGATCTTTCTCCGACCTAATGACCTCGCATGGTCTTTCAAATTCACAGTGGATGCCGAAATGTGTGTCGTAGCACTCGCACCGTTGTTCTTCTGAATTGCATTTGCCGTGGTGGTTGCAGCCTGCATTGCCATAACAATCATTGCACCCAACGAATATTGGATACTCCCGCTCGACTTGTCCAAGCCATACACTCCAGAAACTTTGTCCTAGCTCAATTAGATCGAATGATTCTGTTTGGGGTGACTTTAGCAGCCATGAGCACTCATTCTGTGCGAGTGAGGAGAAGAGAACAAGCCGTTAGACAAACATGATGTGAAATGTGTTATTAATTTTGCAAATGAGCAGTCCTCACTTACCTCTTCTAGCTCGTCAAGTGAAGTCCGAATGTTTTTGTGACGGAATACCCATGCTTCCAGTTTTTCACAGTAAATAATCTCGGCAGGAACCGTCTCGAGAAACGGCGAACCATCTTCCTTGTTGTGTTCCACATACCTTGGCCGGCCATCGTGCGTATCACCATCTGATTCCACATAGATGCCATTGAAATGAGAATAGATAAGAAGGACGCTGCTCATAGCAATATGACTTCTGACACTGCTGCCCATCGCCACAATCTGATTCAACTGACTCCAGACACTGCTGCCCATCGCCACAATCTGAATCAATGTTGCATGTGCCAAGTTTTACCCACGCCTCCTCCCACACTTCATCCCCAAACGCAATTGATTTCGACTTGCACCGATATTTGCCAGAGTCTTGGTTGACCATCAGAATACTAATTCCAGATAACATGAGCGCAGCGTTCATGCAATACACAAGTCTGATGAAACGTGTCCATCCATAGTGAGAACCTATGCGTATTGCGGCCAGGAGGATCAAACGCGTGTTCCTTGTTACTGGCCTGCCGAAGCTTACGCCCAAAGAAGCCTCGTTTGCACAATGCAAATACTACATCATCAATGTTCTCCACGAATTGCAACGCTAAGACGTCGAAGAAGATTTCCAGAACGTCATCTGCTTGAATTACAGTGAGGAAGAGACACGCTAAAAGCATGTACCCCACAGCCACTCGAAGTATACAAGAGCAAACGATTTTGCTGGTATTGAAATCGTGTCCCTCCTGACATGTGTTGTTCCACACACTTTCCAATTATCTCAAGTCCCAAGGGTACCTCCTCTTCCATAAGCACGCCTGTGGAAGCAGAGAGTGAGAAGGGGGGAGATTGTTAATAGGCAGGTAGCAGATAAGGCATTGAAGCAACTCAAGAAGATTAAATGATACTCACCAATAATAATACCCAAAAAACTGTGCTATCCGAACGGCCTTAGGGACTCCTGCCGGTAACCCGTAATGGTTCCCGTCTTCCCTATTATCCAACTCGTTCATCAACGTAATGCTAAGACACATCAACGAGCCCGCTACAGTGATCATCCCCACCACAAAAGGCATCGATAGAACACGTTCAGTAATCAATAGAGTGTATCTAGGTGCTCTCTGGGAATGGAAATTTTTTATACTTCCACGGGCATTCCTTCTTGCGGCGAATAATGCTTTTATTCCTGTTTAAATGCGGAGATTTTGTTTCATTCCACATCACTTTCATCAACATCAACTTCAACATGCTGCATGTGTGCCAGTTTTTGTGTTGGGTGCTGAATTCCTCTCCTCTCCTTGTCGTTTCGATAGCCTCGACGCGGGTCAATAGCACATTATGTTCTGCTTTGGATTGTTTAATGAAGGCATTCATGTCTTTAAAGATGACGATGGATCTTCAAGTTGAGTCATGTGTCCCTGACCTATTGACCGAACTATTCTCACGGGATCTCCAGTAGTTTAGAATCATCTGCAAATCTCACGACTAATTGCCGACAACGGTGTGGACTCTACCTCATCATTAGTTATTTGTGTCATTTCTTAATACAGAAAAGAAGCGTCAGAAGGCTCTCTCTCGCGACTTTCAAGAAGATGATATGTTGTTGTTCGCCGCACCTCTTTCGCCACACCCTTCTTTCAAATATCCTGAGGAAATTCGTTTTGTGAATGTGGTAAATTTTCCTTTCTTTGCCTGCTTTCTATTTATCGTCTTCTTCTTCTATGCCTCCCCTTCTATCTATTCCTTCCTCATTGATGTGGTGCACAGATCATAGAAGCTGGAAATGATCGTCCATGTTTTTCCTGAGTTAAGTTGTTAGCTGGTAAAAGTATGGCGTGGTTCGTGTGAGAAGCCAGTGTGAGAAAAGCCTGCGATACCAGGCCATATTTATGGTGATTCCGGTGTCGTATCGTGACGTCATTCTACTAATTCCGAATTACATTCCGCCACTACCTTCCGCGTTGGGCGAAACAGTTGATACAAGGACGAGGAGAGCCACAACATGTGCATCACCGATGGACTATCCACGCTTGTAATGCCCCTTCTCCATTAAACAAAGAGCCGTGCATTCATATGCAGCCCTCAGTTGGATAAAGTGAGATTTCAAAAATGGCACGCTCACCGCTGCTGAGCGGCTGACTAGCAAGACTTGAAGATATGCATCTCCAATATCTTCCACGTCAGATCTTCAACCATAAGTCTGCCAGTGATTGCCCCTTGTCGCGTGTCGCGTCACATCCAACACATCTCAACGTGACGACCATCTGTGGCCAAGGCCCTGAGAGCTCCGATCTGTGCTACTTTAAGGCCAAGAAGTTGCTTACGCCGTTTCATTTGAGTCCGGCTCTTTGCTCGCATATCAGCAATATCACAGCGCACCCACATTTGTGACTCCAAGAATCTCTCAAGCAGCAGCCTAATGCAGATTGACCGCGAAAACAAGATTTGACGCACAAGGAAAGGAGAATGTTTTTGACGACTGATACTGACAATATCGTAACACAAGTAACACACACCAGCATAACACACTC
>JAHBBA010001068.1:0-93967 GCA_018806925.1 Skeletonema costatum | reverse complement strand
CGGCAAATCAATGAGTTAAGTGACTCTCATTTTAGGATTAAAATCGAGTCGCATCACTTTCGCTTTGTACATGATTAACTATACAACGAAACCAAGCTTTTTGGTCAGTCTCATTGTGCATCATCTACTGAAAAATCTCCTTCTGTTTCCGTCATCAGTTTCCCAATCAGACAGCCTAGATGCTCGGCTTCTATCTGTATTCCAACGCACGCCGTCGCCGACACGAATATCATTGGAGTAAAAGCTTACATCTAATTCGCCATCTGCATACTCGTAAAACACCGGGCCCAGATTTGATACCACCTGACCAATTACCTCTGTATATATGCACCCGACTTTGAGATGTGAAATACCCCAAATCCATGTCTCTTACCTGCTTTCCACATGCCGATGTAAACGTTCCCACTAGCATATCTTGTGGTGCCCTTTCCATCTCTCTTGTTACTCTTTCCATTGCCCATCATACTCGTTGCCATTGTCGTATCGCATTTTAACCATTCCCATGCTTCTGACCTCTGCTATTCAACTGACAAAGTATTGCTCCACCTGGAACCTTGAATCAACTTTAGGTCAGGCGCGACACGCTGGATTCAGATTCACTGTAAACTGAAGTAGGATTTCCTGACACTTCCACTCTCTCCTTCCTGCCATCAACACCTTCATCAGGCGTTTAAGTTTCGTTTTTCTACACTGGACATCTGCCGGGAGGTAGCCTTTGACGTATTGTTCTGGCTCCAGCTTCTTTACTGACGGTTCGTATGACACAATGGTTGAATCGCCAAACGCAGAGTTAGTGTCATCATAACAAATGTTGACTGCTCAAGCATTGTGCCTTTCCAAATCAACAAGCTGCCGTGATGGCTCGAGAGATTGTGGAACGGATGCAGTGTGCATGGTCACTTCGTGTACACACACGAAGACTTTCGACTTTGAACTATTGGCCATTGAGTTCATCAGGATCTGGTGCATGTCCATGAGACTTATCTTTTACCGAACGAGAATGCCCTGAATAGACGCTACCCTCGCGGGATGGCGTAGGAAACTCTTCAAATCCGGCGATGCTCTCCAATAACTTATTTCGTTCGACCAACTCTTCCATTTTAGAACCAAGCCTTTGAGAGGGTCGTCATTGCGAATTCCTTTTTCTGCAACGGCTCCCCCTAGCCTCTGTGCTAAGATTGGCATTCTCAGCAGTCAGGTTCTGTATCTCTGCTTGGACAGCATGTTCTTGTTGAGTCGATCCTGTTGACGAGGCTACAACTGCACCCTGAGATGCGAACGGCGGGTGAGCTATAGAAGTCAACCACTGCGACATTACCACCATTTTGTTCTCGCAGAATGTTGCTCAGCGAAACAGAGACATCTTTTTCGAGCTTTAATAATCTGCCCATCGCAGTCACTGTGTCGTTCTTTTTAATTGGAGGCAAAATCCATCATTTCTGATAGTCGTTGCGTGAAAAATACTTCAGTTCACTCATCATTTTGTCACACTATGGCTTTGTAATGTGCCAGCTCAGCGTCCATATCCTTTATCTTCTGCTCGTCGCCAGCAAAGGGTACGAGTTGGTTTTCAACTGTTGAATACATTTTCTGTGTAGGTGACTATTTGTCTACTACTGCTGTCACGCCAACTCACGGACATAATGTTTCAACTTCTCATTGTCGGTTTTGAGCCTTTCAATGATGTCCGCTGCGGCTCTATCTTATGTATGCCGTCGACTTACGCAATGATTCAGTCAAATCCATGTTCCTCGTTTTTAGATCCAAGCACGATGTAACTTAATCTCCCTCGCTGCATCATTTTCAGATTGCAAGTGGTCAATGACTTGGCGCAGTTTCGAGAGATTCTCTCTTGAGACGTTTCATTTCTGCTTCCTTTTCATCTTGCTCTGTTGTGCCTCCACAAAATCCTTTTTGAGGTTGTGTTATCGTCTCTAGAGCCTTACTGTGCTTCTGTCCAAGAGGCGCCTCTAATTCTTCGTTTTCATCAGCAACTTGACTATCCTCCTAACTTCTCTTGTACGTCACAAAGTTGCCAGTTCTAGCTCGCTTACACGACAGTCGTACTCCATCGCCAACTCATCTAGCCTGATTTTCCATCTCTTCGTTTCGAACTAGCATAGAGACTTCGCCTGGGCAGTAAGACTCAGCCAACTTCGATGCAAGAGTTCTTCGTTTTTCTGCCTCAACATCTTCCTTTCACAAGTTGGAGATCCTCCAGACCCACTTCGAGAACACGGCATCTATCTTGCGCATCATTGAGTTCAGCACGTAAGTTTTATCAATCTCTGCATGGGAGTTGACGGAAGACTCGTTTCTTGTCGTATTTGGAGATAAGGTGTCGGCTTCTTTCAGCCGCTCAAGTTCAATGTTCAGCTGCTCATTTTTTGGTCACAAACGATTCCCGTGAATCAATGTCACTTTGTTTGACCATATAGTCTATCTTCGTACGAAAGGTCAACCTTCTCTTGCTTTAACTCTGTATTTTGTAGAAGAGAGCTCACTTAGTTTGATTTCCGTAATCGTTGGCCAAATTCTCTTTCGCGCTCGTGGCAATTCGCTTAGTTTTTGACTCTAACTCTTGCTTGGCCAACTCACTTTGATTCAACATTTTACGCAATGATTCTAGCTCTTCATGAGGGGCCTTTGAAGCCGATGATATAATCACTCGACACATTTCATGGGGCATCTACTTTCTCAAGCAATTCATCAGCACGCTCTTTGGTGAGAAGTTCAATTTTATCAGACATCTTCTCTAAGAGCTCGTTCGCGCTCCTTCGTCAAAGCAGAGATCTTCATATCATATGCCGATGAAACCTCACTTCTTTCGGAAATTAGAGCTTCCACCTTTTTGGTGAATGAGCTGAAGCTAGTGCATCGTTCTCATCAGCTACATGAGCTCAGCTCTGCTTCAAAGCCGAATCTTCTCTTGTTCTAGTTCTTTGATGCGCATGATCTGCGTGCTATCTTTTGTGTTGAGCTTGGTTCTCTCGTCTACCAATTCTTGTATACGATCTACATTCGCTTTGTTTTGGCCGTCAAATAAACTCTTCGCTTCGTTTAGCTCATCAATACTCTGAATTAGCGCACCAATCGTGGATAGGTGATCTTCCTTTTCGCGTGTCACTGTAGCATGCTGATTGACAATGATAACAACTTCTCCCTCTCAGCATTTAATTCCGCCGATATTCTGTCTCTTTCTTCTGCCAAGGCTATTTGTTTGGCTTCAAAATCTTGCATGACAATTTGGCTTTGTTCCGTTTCTTCTATTGCAGCTTTCAGTTTTGTCTCAGTCTCCGAACATAGTTTCTTGGTCTCTAAGTTCAGCTGTTCGAGTTTCTTTCTCTCTTCTTCGCTGTTTGAGATATCCGAAGTGAGTTTGTTGTTGTCTGTTTCTAATGACAGCAATTTCTTTTGCATTTCTTCAGCACGCTTCTTTTCAGCTTCTTTCGCGATCTCAAATGTCACATTCTTATTAAGATACTCCTCGTTTTCAATATTAAGTGCCTCGAGCTGCTGGAGTGTTGTATCAAGCTCTTCTTTCTGGCATTCGTACTTCTGCTTTAATTCGTTGTGCTGGGTGCATAATACATCATGCTCCGCTTGAAGTTCTTCGATTTCCATCCCATCCATAATGCAAGAGCCATTAGACGACTCAAAGGCTTCTAACTTACGCATGCATTCTTCGTTTTCAATATTAAGCTGCTCCAACTCTGATAATGTGGTTTGAAGTTCGTCATCATTATTATGATACTTCTGCTTCAGTGTGTCCATCTCCTTTTTGAGCTTGTTGTATTTGCAATTTTGACCCAATTCGCCATTACGGAGGCTATCAATTTCAATCTGCAGTTCTTGTATCTCCGCCTCGTGCTGCCGGACAAGAGTCTCTTTGATTCTTGCTTGGCCCATCTGCAATTCGTCCAGGTCATCCATGGCACGCCGATACTCATCAGACAATTTTCCAATGACCGATTCTCGATCTGAAACTGCAGCCTCTAATTCAGTCACACGTGCCTTCTCGCGATCCAACTTCTTTTTGTACCCATCACGCACCTGAGTTAGTTGTTGCTGACTAAGTAGTACCTTCGCTTGAAACTCTTCTTGCTCGTTTGTCCAGCGCTCCCTCTCTTTCTTCACCTGCTGCAGCTGCATTCGGAGATTTTTCTCAATTTCAAGCTGTATCGGTGGTGAAGCACCACCACCTTGACCTATAGACTGAGACGATGAGACCTCAGCACCGTGAAAAGATTTACTCTTACTCTTGGCAGGTGGACGGTGTGATGACGATCTGTATTCCTCCTCTAGTTCCTTTCGAATTTGCAATTCCATATCTACCTTACTCTCTTGCAATTGCACTGCCAACCGTTTTGTCAACCGCTCTTGCATTTCTCTTTCAAGCTGAGACTGTATTTCATCTTTCTGTGCAGCAGAATGGCTGTACTTTTCTACCTGATCTTGCAAATCTTGGATCTTGCATTTGAGAGACTCATTTTCAAGCAGCAATTCGTTGTGTCCCTCTGTAGGAGCATTGTTATTATTTCGTTCTCGTTTCAGTTGTGCGATAGTCGATAAGGAATCAGAGAGTTTGGTATTCAGTTGACATATTTCTTCTTCCTGTTGCTGAATACTTTTCAATTCAGACCTCATTGTTTCCTGTTCCCTCATGAGTGAATCTTTCTCGAGCTGCAATTTAGTAATAGATTCGTTGGCTCTGTTCTTCTCTTCAGTCATACTCGAAAGAAGGGTTTGTAATTTGGCATCATAATTTCCTCGCTGCTTTGATTGCTCTTCAAGTTTCCGGATTTGTTCCTTTTGGCTACTTGCCTGTTTGTATAACAACGCTACTTTTCTTGTCAGCCCTTCTTCTTGAGTTCCATCCAACCCAAATTCATCCAACCTATCCGCTATTTCCTTCCTCTCCAGTTCATACTGTTCAATATTATTCACTGCTTCCTGTCTATCCTCTTCCATTACCTTCAATGCCTCTTCTAACTCCATCTTCTCCCTTGTCAGATTCTCAATTGTCAAACTAACGACTCCTCCACCGACCTTGCCACTTGCGCTCTCTCTTAATACCCCGATTTCCGTACCAAGTTCTTTTATCTTGGTCTCATTTGAACATTTTTCTTCCTTAAGATATTTCAGTAGTTCGACTGCGTCGTCCATCTGTTCTTGAAGACTAAGGTGTTCTGAATAGAGCGTATCGTGAGCCTTTTTCAGCGTTGTGAAGTGTTCGAGCGTTTCAGCGTTGGCATTCGCGTGTGTTGCAATAGATTGGCGAAGAGCAGTGATAGTTTCCTGCAGGTCTTCTGCAGTTTGTTCATTTACGAGTGATGACATGGTTTTGTCATCGGCGTCGGCATTGTGTTGCAAAGTGGCATTGCCGCCACCTTGCACCGCACTGAAGGAGCGGCTCTTCTTGATGTTAGCGAACGGTCCCATATTGCGGCTTAACTGATGATGAACTAGCTAGGATATAATTATCATCTACCCTATCAGCAATGGCGTAGACTTCTGCATGTTTCTACAAATCATTAGCAAGGGGCACGGCACGCAGTGATTGATTTGAATTGAGGGCCGCTCCAGAAATCGAACTAACCCAGAACCCAGAACCCCGATCGAGCGACTCCTTAGCGGGGCAGAGCGACTCCATCGGGATTGTAGGTTATCCTTACATATGACATTGTCTGCTAAGACAATAATTTGTGTCTGCTAAGCACTCTACTACCCCTTTCACTCTTGTTCCATGATTAATTTAGATTTCTCGCGGTTCTCACTGAAGCGAAGCTGAATGAAGGCTGTTGTTCCGTTACGTGAGGAGTCTCGATTGGAGAACTGGCGCGCCTAGGGAGCAACTCACCCCAAGCAAGACTGACAGGGACGCGGTAAATTGACCTCCCGTAGCATGCTCTCATTGTTCTTCAGAACTAACTCAGCAAAGCAGCAACAGCTCTCCAAATCATTCGACAATCCTATTCCTTCCAAAAGGATACTGTCAGTAACAACTGATACAATACAAGCATCAAATCTTTAAAAGTCTGAGCAATGAACAACTCTTATCATTACTCAACCATACATGCCCC
The DNA here is from genome assembly GCA_018806925.1 of Skeletonema costatum. Taxonomy (NCBI): domain Eukaryota; phylum Bacillariophyta; class Thalassiosirophyceae; order Thalassiosirales; family Thalassiosiraceae; genus Skeletonema; species Skeletonema costatum. The sequence goes on along the minus strand of JAHBBA010001068.1, from coordinate 87,884 downwards.
CACCTTTTACCCTCAAACCCCCAGGTCTCCTCCCTACCCACTCATCTTTCTTTATGGATTGGCTCTCTAGCGCAACTTCAGCCCAAGAAAAGGGAATTGGTCTGGCGTCGCAAACCAAGTACAATAGCAGCTGGCGTCACTGGCTGGACTTCCTCGGACGATCCGAAATCACCGATCCCTATCTTGAAACATTCACACCAATCAATCGCACCCGAATCCTCTGCGCCTTCATGGATGCTTACAGACATGGACTGTTCAGTCGCCAAGATTCCGTTGCGGGCGACACCGCGGCCAAGGCCGCAGAACATGTGGCTACGACCATCAGAGAGAGTGGTAGGCTCGACCCAAGAACAAGTGAACACGGACACACGTTCCTAATCTTCAAACGCCAAAAGTCTGGATATAAAAGAAATGACAGCCCAACAAAACACCAAAAGGCCCTGCCCCCTATCGTCTACAGAACCATTCTTCGATCTTCCACCCAACCAAGAGAAACCGCTAGAGCACAGACTCTCAGCGCAGCTCTATTCTTCTGCATGCGGTCTTGTGAGTATTCAAAAACTCCACGCACTGAGAAACAAAAAACCCGTCCCATTCGCCCTTGCGATATCACATTTAGACGCAATGATGGCACCATCGTCCCTCACAACCACCCCAAATTACATCTAGCTTCGACATTATCCATTACATTCGGCCCACAAAAATCAGAGAAAATCGATGAAACTATTAACCAGTACCGTACCGACGACCCTGTTCTGTGCCCCTGCAAGCTCTGGGCATTAGTGGTAACACGCCTCCGATCATACCCAGGATACAATTCCAAATGGCCGGTGTACACCTACTTCAATGGCACCGAATTCTCACATCTCACTTCGGACGAATACTCAAACGATATTAAGGCAGCTGTCGACACCATCGGTTTCGAAACACTCGGCTTCACCCGACACGATGTTGGTACACACTCAAACCGAGCAGGAGGAGCAATGATGATGTACCTTGCCAAACCAAAAGTACCAAACTTCACCATTATGATGATAGGTAGATGGAACTCCCTCGCTTTCCTCTCTTATATCGAGAAACAAGTCATGCAATTCTCAGAAGGAGTGAGCAAACGAATGCTACAAAATGATACCTTCTTCAACGTCCCGACAAACCCCTCAGCTGAACATCGCAGCCAAGATTCTGCACGCTCTTCCCCGCATCACAAATCGCAAGCTCTCTGTAATAAATTTGGCCCAAGCGGATCGAGTCAAAGCCACCAACAACATCTGGGCATATCACATCTCTAACCCAGACTGTCGGCTTCCAAATCCATCTTCTCGTCTACTTCACTTCAGTAGATCTCCTTTTTGGCCTGGAAATTGGATTTGAACTTCTTCGACCCGGCATCGGGGAGAGTTGTCGAGTCCGGATCACCAGCAGCTGATACGGAAGGGGGGCCTTGCACCAATCTAAGAAGATTGTTAGGCCAAATTGATGTGTATTGTATTGTAGCAGTCTGCAATAGATGAGCACCTACCGTCTTGTCAAATGATGAGTGACATACGTGCGGAACATATGTTACACTTGTGTAACTGTTGTTCCGTTACGTGAGGAGTCTCGATTGGAGAACTGGCGCGCCTAGGGAGCAACTCACCCCAAGCAAGACTGACAGGGACGCGGTAAATTGACCTCCCGTAGCATGCTCTCATTGTTCTTCAGAACTAACTCAGCAAAGCAGCAACAGCTCTCCAAATCATTCGACAATCCTATTCCTTCCAAAAGGATACTGTCAGTAACAACTGATACAATACAAGCATCAAATCTTTACCCACCCACCCACACCTCTCAAGCTCTAGAGCAAAGTCAACAAGACCTCTCTCGTCCACCGCCTCGCCCGGATTATTGTTTTAGATTTAGTATATAAGTAGTTAAAACGCAAGGCCCCCTCTCGCACCGTCCAGCTGCCCTGGAAATTGGATTTGAACTTCTTCGACCCGGCATCGGGGAGAGTTGTCGAGTCCGGATCACCAGCAGCTGATACGGAAGGGGGGCCTTGCACCAATCTAAGAAGATTGTTAGGCCAAATTGATGTGTATTGTATTGTAGCAGTCTGCAATAGATGAGCACCTACCGTCTTGTCAAATGATGAGTGACATACGTGCGGAACATATGTTACACTTGTGTAATGGTCGATTGTGATTTGTGAGTTTTCTCACTCGGTGAGAGGATTTGGTGAGAAGACAGGTGTCTTATTTAGTACTGGATGGTATGTATGTAAGACTTCTACATAGTGGTACATCTTATCTACATTAGAAAATACAAGAAGTTGTGACAAAATACTTCGGACTATGTCATCGAGTGGACTTCTTGACCATCGATCTCCTACGAATGGGTGCCAATCTTTTAATTAAACTTCTTCGTGGAGGTATTTATCTGTGGAAGTAGATATCAAACTACACGAGATAAAAGTAGATTCTTGCTTTGAAATGTCTGACCGGGATGAATCACCATCTTTCCTATATTATTAAGCAAGAGAGATCTCTTATTCACCACCCTTCTTCAACGCCACTCTAGCCATCTCCAACGCCCCCTCATAACTCTTATTTCCCCCAATAAACCCAGCAGCATGACAAAATGTACATCCCTCAATACCCGCAATCTTCTCCAAATCTTGATCACGCACTCCCCTCCACTCCTTTGGCAATCCCAATCGATTCTCAAACGCCTTGCCTTCTACCGAGACGCATTGAATTCGCCACATTCCGGCTTGGTCAGTGTACAATACATACTTGATGAGTGGTTCAATCTTATTCTGATGTTCCAGTTCATACACTTCACTCTTCCAGGGTAAACCACCGGAAGGGAGCTTGATAATCTCTCCAGACGCATCACATTCAAATCGATCATTGACAGCCTGTTCTACAATTGATCGAGCGGGAAGATCCGCCTCGACAATTTTACTTAGCACACTCATGAAATCATCTCCACACATTTGACTAGCAATTTCGAATCTTTCATCGGGGTTAAGAGGTTGATTCGTTGTGGCATCGACCTCATTCCAACGAGGATTGCATCGTGATACACGTGCTGACAAACCGGTACTATCCCTGTACACAAGTGAAACTGGTGGATCCAAACCCCCCGGGATGGGTTCTACACCAGTATCAATGGCGTCAATCGCCTCACAGAATGAATTGTACATTTTTTCATACGCCAAGTTCAACATCTCTTCTGTCAAGTCAGGATAATATTGCTTAATGACATCTTTCCCATAATGACGGTAAACTAATCCACTCGCCGACAATTTTGTACAACGTTCCGATGTAGTCCCATCTTTGTTTTGTTTCGGAGTAAACTTTTCATCATAATCACGTTGATGATGATCATATCGCAATGAATCATGATCATAAATACCGCCGACGTCAATGACAATATCACACGTGTCCAATACTGCAGTGTCTCGGGATCGTACGACGGGTGAGTTACGGTAGGTGGGTGTTTGACGGAGCATCCAGCAGCCTAGGGCCTCGTCTGCTTGGAAGGTTCCTGAATGGGTTCCGATGGTTTTGGTGGAGGATGGGAGGCCATCGATTTTGGCTCGTTTGAATACTGGTGAAGAGGAGGAGGACATTGTTGTTGCGTAGAGGTGAAAACTGGTGCTGTGGAAGGGTAGTGAGAGGAGGATTGGTAAGGTGCGGCTTGTGAAAGAGAAGAGGTTTGGAAAGATAGAGATGGCTGCCATGATCTTTATCTCTTGGGTTTTGTGCGGTCAGCGATCAAGCACTTCGCTTCGCCTGACCGTGCCTATCGGATATCTCTTTCGTCCAAATGTTCATCATTTGGATCCGATTTGGACACAAGGCTTCTACCCCTCAAGTGTTTGACCTGATGGCATTCTGCAGTCGCGACCGACCAAAATCATCGTATTGTAGTCAAACGAAGTTGTGCTCATCAAATAAGGCTTGGAGAGGAAAGTAGCAACGAAACAAGGAGAGATGCTCTTGTCGCCTTTGAAATGAGCTTACAATGTAATATACTATACTACTTGCAGTGAAGATAACTTCAGTCGAGTTATATTTATAGAAAGAATGAAGAAGCAATAATACACTGACAACAACCAGTATCTGATCATAACATAGGATAATAAGATCAGTATGGAACGAGCACATTTGGAGGAGTTATATGAGGCGTATTCTTACTTTTAGACTATATGGTACCATTCAGTTGAGATGATTCAGCCGAAGGCACTTCTCATCTTTAAGGAATACTGGTATGTCTTTGCTGGAGCTAAAGCTAACTCATTTGGATTGAAACCATAGTATTATATTGAAAAGAAGATGCAATATTGTAGAATCACTGTTGAGCAATCGCCTATGCTATGCAGATTACTACTATTACATCATGATCACGGCATTCAGACATATATGAGACTTAAGTTACGCATCAATTCGAAGTATCTACCACGTTCCATTAGCTTTGTGTGGATCGCTTGAAATCCCGCCTACTTTCCACATCGCATTCTTCTTCTGACAATTGAACTATCTACTTGGCAATTGGATATCATCTCTCTCTAAAGGATGACACAACACTTGTCCAAGATCCCCCCCTTATCCCAAGATTCTTTGTCGTAGCCCAGCACTGTTGCAGCCTGTCCTTTGATCTTCATCTAAATCGTCCCAGTACTCGTCACAGCAATCTGGTTCCTTATCACCATTCCACATTTTTTTCGTGTAGCCGAGCTTCTTTGCTGTTGATTGCATAATATGAAGATGCGTTTGTGATTGGTTATTTCGTTTCAATTGTTTGCGTTGTTTTGTCATCATCATGGATTTTATTGTGTAGAGCATATTCACATCAATGATGGCAAAGGATGTGCGTAGATCGAGCAACGGAAAGTAGTAACGGATTAGCAATTGGTCGACCGTCGATCGATGAGCACATATCATGGCCAGTAATAAATTTCTATCCAGAGAGACTCACCAGCTGCCTTCACATCCTCTGGAAGATCCTTCCAGTCTTCATCTTCGTACTTGGTCATGCTGTCGATGCTGCAGAGAAATGTCGAACAATGGTTGGATGGAGAGAAGACTAAGTACAATACATATCAGCTTAACCGACAATGCTGCTCTGGAGGCTGGAGGCTGAGGTTTGAATGATTGCATTCTTTCTGAGCCGTGCGTTGGGGTTCGCTTTTCAGCGGGTGTCTTACGTGTTATCTGGGTACAATTATCCTCTTTTATATCCAAAATGTTTCATCGGCCTGTAGAAAGATCTACAGAATTGAACCTGTTTTCTACACACCAATGCGATGGTTATGGTAGTTTGTGGAGACGAGACTACGGAAGGAAACAGGAACATTGTAAATTGAAAGTAGATAAAAACCAGGTCCTAACTAATATGCATGTTGTCCTAATTAGATAAACCGACCCTCACACTAACCTAAACGAGTGTCACAGATCATCTTGGACGGATGAAGAACAAAATATACAACAACAGAGCTCCCTCGACATGAAACCAGTGAAAACGAATGCTTTTAAGAGCAGCACGACACTGTTCTTCCGATCTTGTAGAGAGAAACCGCTATCCATCTCAATGGGAGACTTAAAGAAGCAACACTGCTCCAGCAAGAGCTGCCAGTGGGAACTAATCAACCGTTCTAGTCTCTCCGCTATTTTGAATATTTCGTGTCAAATGACAAGGCCTGGGAATTTGCAGCTGCAATGTTGCTCTTGCTCTCAGAACTTGCCTTCCCAGACTTTCCTGAGGATTGAGCCGCGAGCAGACCAATCGTCACCGACCCTCAGTCCATCCTTCACCATGATCACTAGATCCCTTGCCCGACTTTCCAGAAGAGTGGCCAGACCAATCACTAGATCCACTAGATCCCTTGCCCGACTTTCCTGAGGAGTGGTCTGACCAATCACCAGATCCGGAGCCACTGCTGCCGCTCTTGCCTGACTTTCCTGAGGAGTGGCCGGTCCAATCGTCGGTACCGTTAGCCCAGTCTCCAGATCCAGAGCCACTGCTGCCGCTCTTTACCTGACTTCCCAGATCCAGAACCGCTCCAGTTGTCGCCTCCGTCGGTCCATGAGTCTCCAGATCCAGATCCACTGCTGCCGCTCTTTCCTGACTTTCCAGATCCAGAACCATTCCATTCGTTGTGCGAAGAGTCGGTCCATGAGTCTCCAGATCCAGAGCCGCTGCTGCCGCTCTTTCCTGACTTTCCAGATCCGGAAACCGCTCCAATTGTCGCCTCCGTCGGTCCACGAGTCTCCAGATCCAGATCCACTGCTGCCGGCTCTTTCCTGACTTTCCAGATCCAGATCCAGAACCATTCCATGCGTTGTGTGAAGAGTCTACCCATGAGTCTCCAGATCCAGAGCCGCTGCTGCCGCTCTTGCCTGACTTACCAGAACCAGAACCGCTCCATCCACCGGTAGACCATGAGTCTCCAGATCCACTGCTGCCGCTCTTACCTGACTTTCCAGAGCCACTCCATCCATCGTTAGACCAATCACCTGAGTGGGTAGACCAACTACCAGATGATCCACCGCTCTTGCCAGACTTTCCAGAGGACCATGATGAACCAGAAGAGCTCCAGCTAGAGTTGCTGCTCTGCTCCAGCTAGAGTTGCTGCTGCTCCATCCTCCCTTGGATCCCTTGGACTTGCCTCCCTTGGACTTGCCTCCCTTGGACTTGGATCCCTTGGACTTGCTGGACTTTCCACCCCATCCGTGGCCTCCGGAGTACCATCCTCCTCCTCCCGATTTGCCACTCTTGCCAGAGGACCACGAGGAAGAAGAAACTGGACCATCCTCCAGATCCAGACTTGCCTGACTTGCCAGAGGACCATGAACTAGATGAGCTCCATCCCGAACCGGAAGAGCCGCTCTTGCCACTCTTTCCAGAGGACCATGATGAACCAGATGAGCTCCATCCCGAACCGGAAGAACCGCTCTTGCCGGACTTTCCAGAGCCACCTGTGGCCCAGCTTCCTGAACCAGAAGAACCGCTCTTGCCGGACTTTCCAGAACTGCTCCATCCATTGGTAGACCAGCCTTCAGACCAATCACCGGAGCCGAGGAACCGCTGCCGCTCTTTCCGGATTTTCCAGAGCCGCCTGTGGCCCAACTGCCTGAACCGGAAGAACCACCACTCTTTCCGGATTTACCCGAGGAAGGACCATGAAGAAGAAGCAGAACCGGACTTCCATACCCAGCCGAGATCACGATCTTTGTGTGAAGTTGCGGCGGTGTCGATGGCGGAGGCACCGACGAGAGTGGCGGCGGTGAGGATGATTGATGAAGTCTTCATTACGTCTTGTGTATTTAATGTGTAGACGACGGTATATTTTAAGGATTGCTAGTGCACAGTGTAGTTGTTACGAGAGTGTTCAATAATGAGCAGCGGTGTAATAATGGAATGGCTTGGAAGAGGCTTCGTTCCTGCACAGGTTCGCTTCAAAAGTTGATGGAGTTTCAGTGGCACGCAAAAAGCCCGGTCAATTCCACTTCCCGCTTTCGTACTAATTCCTATCGTAGAGCGATGGCGCGAGAGGCGCGCGTTTCTGGGGTAAATGTCCCGGCTCAAAATCCGTTACTTTTCTATGTGGGAATTAGTAGGTAGGTTTTCATGCAGTCGTTGCTTTCCCACATTCATGCTTTTCAACGGTTAAAAATCTCAAAAAATGGCGGTCTGTTGGCATTCTAAGGGATTCAATGCTATGTAGGAATTAGTAGTACATTTTGGCTCTTGTGTCGAGTTGGCATTATTCCTTTCTTTGAATCCAGGCTATGTCTGAGGCTAAGTAGATATAACGTATCTACAAAATAGGAGGTACGTCGAATGACGTCAGATTCCATTTCTCTCTTTGACTTTGCGTTTGATGAGCTCATCACAAACTGACACACACAAGCAACCATGAGATTCTTTGCCGGTAGTAGCCACCTCTCTTCCTCTCCTAGCTATCCATCAACTACTGGATACAGCAGCAGCGGAAGCAGCTTGTTGGCATGGACTGCTATTTCCCTCTCACAGAGACGCCTTCGATCTGCAACTCGTCATCATCAGCGGTACGCAACAGCCGTCCGTCATTTGTGCTTAATGCAGTTGCTCATCCTGACTACGATAACTCTGCTACTGTAGCAACGACATCTATACAATCAACGACGTCATCATCTTCTTCACCTCTACTATCTGATTGGAATCCACTAGAAAAGGACATTCACAATTGGCTCACTTCCTCCTCCAACATTCTACTCTCTGATGCAACAAGGCCACCATCCAATGAAGAAATCAAAACACTCCAAAAGGCATTTGCACTATTCTACGGTTCCGATCGCAATGTTGAAGAGGCAGTAAATTTATTAACCAAATCCATTGAAAGTTGGGAGGCGACAAATCAAGGAGGGGATGAAACTGCTGGACTATACCGTGTTCGCGGCGATGCCTACATGGAATTAACCCAACCTAAATTGGCAGCGGGAGATTATTCCAAGTCAATCGAGTTATTGGATGGGCCCGATGGGAATAAGGCAGATCCGGAAGAGAAGCCTGCGTCTCGTTTGGGGCATGGAAGGGCTATCCGATCTCTTGGTATGGCTGCTACGAAAGATCAAGCCAAGTCGGCGTCGATTGATTATGCAGTGTATTTTAGCTTAGTGTCACGTCTTGACGATGATAACGACAAAGAAGCTGGTGCTATGTTCTCAGAGGCTATCATCGATGGCATACAAAGAAACCCCTACGCTGCATGGGAATGGGGCATGGTAAACCGAGTTGTTGGCGACTATGATGCTGCAGCCGAAGTGCACCGATTGGCGGCTAAAGCATTTGAAGAAATTGGAGACAAGCCAAGAGCAGTGATATCAGCAATGGATCAAGGAATTGATCTTGCGGCTGGATTAGGCGAGAGTAATGATTCTAAAGACAATGGTGCGAAGTTGACTATGGCAAAGAAGATCCTGGAGGATGCCATCACTAGCGACATTAATGTTGAAGGACGTGATGTGGAGCTCTTGCAAAGAGTGGTAGCCAAAGAAGGAGAGGCACGCATCGCTCTCTCCGGTGTTCTTTGGAACTCCAAAGAAAAGGCGGGTGCTGAAGCACCATTTGGAGAAGCGTGTAGTCGACTTGATGACTTGAATCGAGATTATCGGGAACGAGAACAAGAACGTATCAAGAAGGGGAGGATGCCACCTCCTAAAGTCAAGAGACTTGGGTTTAGTATTGATGATATTGTTGGAGCTGACGAGGCAAGTTGCAGTCGATTTAGGAATGAGAAGTTCATTCAGGAGAAGTTGGTTTGGCCAGAGGGTTTGCAGACGAAGGTCAGCAAGTTCCTTACTCTAAAGTAGAGTTATCAAACGATATCATATCTTTAAACATAGATTGTTGTCAATCGTTATTGAGTTTGTTGCTTATTCCATATCCTCGGTTTCTCCAGTACCATTCGGTTGTAGCTCCAAGTCATCAATCTCTGGTCTGTTGACCTTCTCCAAATCGTCATTCTTCTTCATGGCAGCCTCTTCAACAGCATCCTTTACATCTTCCTCCTCGCAGAAAATAAACTTGTAAGTGAGAGCAGCAACGGTGCTACCGATAAATGGCGCAGTGTAGAAGACCCAACAGCCACGGACCCAAACGTCCATACCACCAATAGTATCAACAATCATAGGGCCAAAACTGCGAGCAGGATTGATGCCACAACCTGTGAACGGAATTAAAACGAGATGTGCAATAAGCACAGCCCAGCCGATGGCAATTGGGGCGACATTGCCTGCAGTTGATTTGTTGTGTACAGCAACCTGAAGAACCGTAAAGACGAGCAAGAACGTCCCCATCATTTCAATTAGGAATGCAGAGCCAGTTGAGACGCGTGGGGCGACCATATTAACACCGAGACCAAATGGAGGGCCATATCCACTACCATCGGCCTTGGCAGAAGATGAGCAAACTCCATTGATATCACCAGGAAGATTTCCATCAGAGTCACGCTCATCATCGCAATGTTCTGTGAGGCTGGCTGTGCAACCCCAAAGAATGAATGCTCCAAGTGTGGCACCAGCAAATTGAGCAAGCATGTATAGTAGTCCAGCGGTAATACTCTTAAGACGTAAAACCATGAAGCTCAACGTAACAGCAGGATTGATATGACCGCCCGAGATGTGACCGATACCATAGGCTAGCACAGAGATTGTCAATCCAAATGCAATCGAAATGGCAGTCAAGGCACCGGCATCAAAAATTGCCCCCTTTTGATATGAAATATTATGAGAAGAAAAGTTGGTCGATGTGATATAAAAGGCACAAGAGCACTAAAACTCTCACCTTCTCCGTCCATCGATTAGTTGCGACCGCCGCGCCGCATCCAGCCCAGACGAAGATGCTTGTGGCGACGAATTCAGCCATGAGTTGCCTCTTGTTCCAGTCAGTAGCCATGATTGTTGTTTTTACTTTGTTGCTGTGGGTGAGGATACCTAGGGTGTTGATTTTTGTGTTACTGAGGCGGCAGTAGCATTGTTGTGAGGCTTCTCTCGCTCCTCACCACCACGTTGAGTTGACATCTCTGGCGCCATTTTTTGCTTCAACATGAAAGACGAAAGTTCCCGCTAGATGAAACCCTTCCTGCAAAGAAGACTTTCAAGTCATTGTATAGGACTTTCAGCATTGAGGTACATATAGGTGGGTAAGCCTTATGGATGGGGGTAATAATTTTGTTGAGAGACTGGGGGTGAATTTTGAAAGAGCAAGGTTCCTTGACTGACCATTTGGCTCGACCCAATGACGTCATATGGTTAGGTTCCGTCCTCTCTCCGCCCACCACAACATCATATCTTTGATCAGCCATGCTCAGGCCATGCTCTTGTCAACAGAGAGAGGATGAGGCAGACGAATGCTATCCAATGGTTTCGGGGGAGGGGGAATACTTTGGTGTGTATTTAAATCATCATCATTAATGTTCACACTTATCTGGAACTAACTATGCAAATTATCATCCATCATGAATGACTAACAGAGAGTGAAGTTGAGCTCTAGACAAGCAAATCTAATCATCAGCGCTGTCGTCCTCCTCCGGTTCACCCTGCTCTTCATCTTCCCTTCCCTCTTGCCTAGTCGATTGAGCAGCAATATTAGCCGAAGCCAACCCAGCAAGATTGATCGATGGTGGTGGAAAGCCCTGCGAGTTTTGTTGAAGCTGCAGCGTTGCTTGCATTGTCTGTTGAAGGAGAGGATCCAAGAGCTGCAACTGTTGTTGCTGAGACGGCAACTGATTATTCGAAGAAGCACTCAAAGATGAGGCCAGCAAACTGATTTTGCTGCAGCATCAGACTACGTTGCAAATGATCAAGTTGTTGCACTTCCTGGGGAGCGTTGGATATCGCTGCGGTTGGATTTGGCTGGCGTTGCAAATTACTCAACACACTGCTGAGCAAAAGCACATTTGGTGGATTCGGTTGCTGCTGCAGAGTCTGTAAGAGATTAATATTGGCCGGCTGAGGCTGAGGCTGAGTGCCCGTCATGTATGGAGCAGATAAGGATGATATTGACGGAGTGAGTGATGCAGATGAAAGTACATTCTGCTGGTTTAAGAGGTGTTGGAGGATTAGCTGCTCCTGAGCATTATGCTGCTGCTGCTGCTGTGCCTGTGCCAGCAGTTGAGTCAATCCTTCATGTTGTAAAGCAGGTTGAAGAGGATATTGCAGTAGCTGTCCCAATGGGTTCTGGCCAAAAGTATACTGAAGGGGAATCTGTTGTTGTTGCTGCAACGTCTGAAGCAGCAGTTGGGCTAATCCATTCTGATTAACATTTTGATCAATGGAATTGCCTAAAGTTGTTGGGAGGGTGGTATTATTGCTACTGGATTGTTGCAATTGCTGGAGAAGTTGCTGCTGAAGATTGGAATTTCCCGGCACACGAAGCTGCTCCCTTGCAGATGGCACACCACTGCTTGTGCCTGCTGCCGCTCCCCTCCGAGGAGAATGTCCCTGTACCTCATAAGTTGAAACATCGCCTCCCGAATGATTATTTGTCACGTGCTGTTGAGGATGAATTGGTTGCGCTGCGCCTTGCGATGATTTTGCATCCAAATCATCACCCTGTGACTTTCTCCGTAAGGAACGCCGCCGCTCTTCTCTCCTCTGTTTCGATTTCTCCTTCCCTCTAACAGAATATGCCATCGCTTGTGCTACCCTGTCCGCTGCATCTCTCTTCGATAGCTCTTTCCATTGGCCAGTAGAAGGACACTTTTTGAGAAATCTGCCGGGCGGATCCATCGAATAGATTGCTTCAACAATGGCGTTAGACATGTTCATCTTTTGCTTCTTGGTGCCAGTCATATAGACATCCTTTGGAAGATGGAATAATATGGAAGGTAAGTATTATTGCATTGATCAGTCATTTGAAATGTCATGGAGTTAAATGAGTCCGTAAAATTCATCAATTGATATTGGACAAAAAGGATAATGTTGGGACTGTCTTACCTTTTGGTCGTCAATCATCTTCCGAAATTGTTCATTGCCAGGGTGTTGATTGAACCAAGCCCCACGGCCTGACAGAACATCGTTTTCAGTTGGATTCATTGTATTTATTGTTGTGAGGATTAATTCACGGATCCAGGACCTCAGATTGAGTTGGGAGTAATCAGAACAGTTACCGCCTTTAGGCTGTGCTCTCAAGAAGGTAACTTATTGGACAAATCAAAGCTTATAAGTATAAGAGGATCACGAAATTTCAGCTCTATTGCTGCTCGCGATTAATTTCAACAATTAATCAACGCATGCCAGAGGGAAAACAAAAGCTTCTGCAGTGTTCTGTTTTCTGTTGTGGTCGGTTGTCTCTCGTGATAGGTACACATGACACATTTTCTTCGTTTGCCCTGATCACTGTCCCATACGTTCGCCAGCCAAAGCCAAAGACTTACCACTTGGCTGAGCCTTTATACAAGGAAAGGTTTTAGCACTGATAACATTGCAGGTAGAAGCCAGTATTGTCGTGGCCAGGACTAAGCCAAATACTAACTGGATTGAGCTGACAAGGTGAGAAGTGGAACTCCTTGGATATCAGGAAAAGGAAAAGGAACATGAACATCTAGATTGACTTCCTACTTATCCAGATGAATGAAAAAGTGAATAGAGAATACCTGAGCTCAATAATCTATTTCCGAAGATACCATTAGTCATTAGATATTTTCTTAAAGTCTATGCTGAGATAATGACCGAACACAATTACTCGGACCCCCCTCAAACATCCAGTCACATTTTCTTTACCCCAACATACCTTTCTTTCATCAGACAGCTAGACATAGGTAAGTACCGCAGCTCTCCCCCGTAATCCAGTTCATTGTTGTAAGAGAAGGAAAGCATATATACATATCAGCACCAAAGTTTATGCAACACTCTATTCTCATCAGTCCTCATCCCTGCGTCCACTCTCTATAATCACGCTTCTATTGAAGCTTGACCTTCCAAGCAAAAGCAAGCTCCAGCATACTTTACAAGGTGTGTTGTGTTTGGTCGTAATCTATCCATTCAAGATTGAAGAAATAGATTCATTTCGGTATAGTCTCGGGCTCATCCCATCGAAAATGGCTGGACAATTGACTTGATTTGGTTTCATCGCATTTAGTATTCCATCTGTTATCTCTAAGCACAAAGTTATTCTATGATGTTGCTCGCTATTCTGCCTGTGTACTTTCGACCAAATTGCCCTTCAAGCACGCGTCCGGTCGGTTTAGGGATGTGGAAGAAGAAATGAATGCACGGCACAGGAGTGGGATCGTGTATGTGCTGCAGGAAGGTTTGGCTAATGCTAATAGGAGAGGACGTTGATTGCCACCAAATTCCTCCACATCGGTGTCCGTCAATTATTGTTCACGTCCTCCAAAGATACTATGTAAATTCGGCAATCTTGAAGGATGGTACTTTGCTATAATATCAAGTAATTCTCCTCGACAATACTTTTCTCTATCTGCCATGTTAATAGCAAACAAGAAACAACTCTCCTGCACAGCTAACTTGCATTCACCATGTAGCTCAGATCAGAGCTTAGAGGAGAGGGTTGTCAATGTCAAGAAGTCAAGAGACGGTGCCTGCAAGCTGGATACTTCCCCTGACGACAGGCAACGGACAGCAGGTCTGACGTCACGGCAAGTGAGGTTCCTCTTCTTACTCTCCTTTTTCGAGAATGTTGCCCTCACGTCATTCATTTTGTGTCATTCATCTGTCTATGTTGTTTGTCACACCTTCGAGGCGTGATGCCGTTTGATGCCTGTGGAATGTGGAAGCGTCCTCGATGAAAAAATGGGAGATGCAAAGGATGTCAACGCAGTCGTCTGGTGTTACTTATTCATGGTCGTCACCAACAACATGCTTATAGAAACTATGTGAATTATGTAGAAGTCGGAGGAGGAACAGATGCAAACTGCAAAATTATGTCCGGTTCTCCTCTGCTGACAGGCTCTGCTCTTTATCTACCTGTCTATCAGATAGATCAGCAGTATTAGCCGATGGCTGTACATTGATCGGCGGGGGTTCTGCGAGTTTTGGATCTGAGGAAAGCAGAGCTGTCTGCCATGCCCGATGAAGTGGACCCAACGGCAGTGATTGCTGCTGCTGCTGCTGCTGCCTGATAGATTGATTCGATGCTGTCAGAGATGTCGCCAACAACTGATTTTGCTGCAGCATCAGACTACGTTGCAATTGATCAAGTTGTTGTGCTTCGTGAGGAGCGTTGAATGTCCCAATATTTGGTTGGTTTTGTAAATTACTCAACATGCCGAGCAAAAGCGCATTTGATGGATTCGATTGCTGCTGCAGATTCTGCAAGATATTATTGTTGGTCGATTGAGATTGACGTCCCAGCGAGTAGTTTAAAGAAGTCCCAATAGGAAGAATGACATTCGACGGCAAGCACTCCTTGAGAAGACAAGGATGGAGCTGATGAGGATGGAGCTGGTGAGGATAGAGTCGTTGGAAGTGAAGCAGGCGAAAGAACGTTCTGATGATTCAAAAGACGGTGAAGAAGAATTAATTGTTGTTGTTGCTGTTGCTGCTGCTGTGCCTGATACAGCAGTTGAGTCAATCCTTCATGCAAAGCAGGTTGAGGAAGAGTTTGTGCCTGTAGTCCGAATGGATTTTGGCAAGAATACTGAACTTGAAGCTGCTGTTGTTGCTGCTGCTGCTGCTGCTGCAACGTCTGAAGCAGCAGTTGGGCCAATCCATTCTGATTAACATTTTGATCGATGGAATTGCCTAAAGTTGTTGGGAGGGTGGCATTGTTGCTACTGGATTGTTGCAATTGCTGAAGAAGTTGCTGCTGAAGATTGGAATTTCTAGGCACATGAAGCATTTCATCTGCCACCGAATCAGTATGGCCATCGTTTTCTGCAGACTCTGCATTATCATTTGAGCCTGCTGCTGTTGACCCACTCGCATCAAGTCCATGATGTGCCGCAGACGATGATGTGGCACGTGCCACAGTTGATGCAACATTGCCTTTCAAATTTTTGTTCGGGCTATTCAATTGAGGTTGTTGAGCCGATTGATCGATAGGTTGCGAAGAAGCTGCACCCACAACATCATCCTGTGGCAATGGAAGTGACTGCCGTGACTGGCGGCGGCGTTCTCTTCTCTGCTTCGATTTCTCTTTACCTCTAACAGAATATGCCATCGCTTGTGCCACCCTATCCGCTGCATCTCTCTTCGATAGCTCTTTCCATTGGCCAGTTTCAGCACACTGTTTGAGAAATCTGCCGGGCGGATCCATCGAATAGATTGCTTCAGCAATGGCGATAGACATGTTCATCTTTTGCTTCTTGGTGCCTGCCATGTAGACATCCTTTGGAGAGAGAGAGTAGATACAGACGTGGTTATCAACACACAGCATCAATATGGAAGACGAGGACAAAGTCATGCTCACTTACCTTTTGCTGTTCGAGCATCCTCCGAAAGTGTCCATTGCCAGGATGTTGATTGAACCATGCTCCGCGGCCGGACAACACATCGTTATCAGTTGGCTCCATTGTCTATTATCATTTGTTTATTTGAGGTTCTGTTAGAGGTTCTGGTCTGTTGACTCACCAGAAGCTGATGTCGAGAGCAACCAGGATCACAGATCTCTTGCGGACGTGCTATTGACAACCCTCCAGGTGGATATGGTAGTGATGATGATGTCTTCCTCTTGGGTTAGCCACCGTGAGCGTTGTATTGTCTTACCGCATGCACAGAGCAGCAACACTGTAGGTATTGTACCTACTGTGCTTGCATGCTGTTATTGTATGAAGGAAGTGAAAGGTTGTAGAAGGGTTGTAGACGTGGTGGCCGCCGGCTGCCGGCTGGCCCCGTCAGAGGACCATCTGTTCCTTTTTATGGTAGATATGACGCGATTGATGACGGGCCAATTACAACACGGCATTCACCCTAGACCCGGACTCAACTCTTCTGGAAAAAGGAAGGAGAAGCGAGAGGTTCAGGTTTCAGGTTGTCTCTGTTCTCCGATCACTGATCAGAATTCAGAATTGAAAATTGGATCAATTATCAATTGAAATAATTATCATGATCAAGCTATTGAAATAAAAGTTCAGATAATTTAGGAAGAAGAACACGAAGGGAAGTTAAGTATATTTGAGAAGAGCGTGCTAAATCAATTGTCCTCCTCCGGTTCACCCTGCTCTTCATCTTCCCTTCCCTCTTGTCTAGTCGATTGAGCAGCAACATTAGCCGAAGCCAACCCAGCAAAATTGATCGATGGGAGATGCTGCAAGTTCTGAAGCTGCAGAGTTGCTTGCAATGTCTGTTGAAGGAGAGGATCCATGAGCTGCAACTGTTGCTGCTGAGACGGCAACTGATTATTTGAAGAAGCACTCAAAGATGACGCCAACAACTGATTTTGCTGTAGCATCAGACTACGTTGCAATTGATCCATTTGTTGTGCGGTTTCCTGGGGAGCGTTGGATATCGCCGTATTTGAATTTGGCTGGTGTTGCAAATTATTACTCAACACGCCGAACATTGATGGATGCGATTGCACATGAATTTGACCCTGTAAGAGATTACTATTGGCCGGCTGAGATCGATTCCCCGTCAATACTGAAGCAGACAAGGATATTGGCGGAGGAAGTGTCGCAGATGAAAGTACATTCTGCTGCTGGCTCAAAAGATGTTGGAGGATTAGCTGCCGCTGAGCACTATGCTGCTGCTGTGCCAGCATTTGGGTCAATCCTTCATGCAACGCAATTTGGGGAGGAGTTTGAAGTAATTGTCCCAATGGATTCTGGCCAAAAGTATACTGAAGGGGAAGCTGCTGTTGCTGCTGCTGCTGCAACGTCTGAAGCAGAACATTTTGATCAATGGAACTGCCTAAAGTTGTTGGGAGGGTGGCATTGGTGCTAATGGATTGTTGCAATTGCTGAAGAAGTTGCTGCTGAAGATTGGAATTTCCAGGCACACGAAGCTGCTCCATTGCAGATGGCACACCATTACTTGCGTCTAGTGCCCCTCCCCTCTGAGGAGTATTCCCCTGTGCCCCAAAAGATGAAGCATCGCCTCCCAAACGATTAGTTGTTGGTCGATCAACGCCTTGCGATGATTTTGTACCAACCACTTCATTCTCCTGTGGCTGCAACGAAGGAGATGAATGTAAACAACGTTGCCTCCTCTTCAGTTTCAAAGACTCCCCCTTGATAGCATATGCCATCGCTTGTGCTGCCCTATCCGCTGCATCTCTCTTCGAAATCTCATTCCATTGGCCAGTGGAAGGACACTTTTTGAGAAATCTGCCGGGTGGCTCCATCGAATAGATTGCTTCAACAATGTCCTTGGATATGTCCATCTTAAGTTTCTTGGTTCCCGTCGAGTAGGCAGCCTGTGAAAGATGTAATGGGGACGGTTGATATTATTGATTGAGTGTCATTTGAATTATTCAGCAAAGATATGAGAATGGTAACCATGATACAACAACACCATGTGACACAACAACATAAGGCCTATTGTTCTCTGGATAATATCCATCCACAAAATTTAATTGGACGAGAGGAAAATATCGAAGTTCTCTCACCTTTTTCTCTTCGAGCATCCTCCGAAAGCGTTTATTGCCGGGGTGTTGATTGAACCAAGCACCTCGGCCGGACAAAACATCGTTCATTGTTGGATCCATTGTATTTATGTATCAAATATTGCTCTGAGGACGGAAAGATTAATTTTGAATGCAGGTATGTTACAATATCAGGCCTTATATCTGGATGATGATGATGGTCAGTGAGCGACATATATTACTACCACCGTCTGAGACGATGGTGTTTCCTCTTCTGTCCTCTGAGTAGTCTTGTGAAGTTCGGTTTCAGTTCAACGCAGATGATAAGCAGGCGGGCTGCTGTGCTGGTCCGTCGTTCTGATCTTCTTTTCAAGTGAACGCTGACAAATGGTAGATCTGACGTATTTCCCCTGACCCTTGTTTCAATAGTTTCAGCCACACACTAATGCCTGCAACACAATGACACTCCATTGACGTGGAGACCACACAGATAAGCTCGATATAGTGATACTTATCGTGCGGATGAAGCTTGTCGTGGGTAGGAAAGTGGCATGCAAGTCCCTTTCATTTTCATGTTTTCTCTACTCGGGACATATTTTTGCTCTGTGAAGTTGATGCTTTGTCTTACACAAAGAACTTGATCAAGCTTTTACGATGTACCCTGTAGTTGTAGTCTAGCCTCCTACTTTAATTCAATTAGTACAATATCATGCTTGGAATCAGTTTCACGTGAGCCACATCATTGCAGTATTCGTACTCCAAACTCCGCCGTGGGAATTAGATTGACCCATTTGACTCTACAGAGCCTCCTACCACGTTGCCACAATTTCAGTGAGTCCACCCATTATTGCAATCCTGATGAATGTCACCGAAGGCATCCTCATACATCTCAAATGACTCAGCTCAGCTGAGAGTAAGAGGAAGGCCAATTGTTCGAGTCCTTCTTCAGCTCAAGCTTTAAGCTTCAAGTATTACGTATATGCCGTATCTGAATCTGAAACTTGATACCATTTCTGTCTCTCGAGGAGGAAAGCTACAAGGCAAGGAGATGCATTGGACACAACATCCATGTCATCCAAGCCTCTGCTTGTGAAATTGCCCTCCGGAACTTTGACCAATCACAACTATAAGGAAGAAACGCAGCAGAGATGGGCGCGTGTATTTTAGTTATGTTTCACTTCGTCATGGGTCAAACTTTTCTAGGGTATTGGTATTTTATACTCTGCAGGTGCACGTAGCGACGCTGACCGTAACCCAGCAGCAGTGGAACTCTCAGGCTGAGAGCCGTAAACCTCAACTCCAACTCTGAACCTTAAGATTTAGCCCCTTGTCTCCTGCTGCTGCTGCAAGTGCAAGAAGCTGTTGCTCGTTTCATGGAACAACTCCTCCACCCAAGATCAAATCAAACATCATCGGCTTCGTCTCTGTCTTGACATCTCCAAGTAAGAGTATGGGAAGTAGGGTGATAGCAAAGGCAAAGATAAGAGGTGTTTGAGTTGTGTCGCCAGTTCCAATTATTAGGCGAAAGTCTGCGAATATGATGATTTATTGAGTATGAAGAAGGCCGAGATTGTGGCATTCATCACGCTTCAGCTTCAGCGGTTGGCTCGTATGCAACGCAGCATGCATCCAAACAATACTCCTACAAGCTATTCAGTGGAGTGGCTGCAACAACTCATTCCGTGAGTACAGTGGGGGTATGATTTTCACCCCTGACAAAATCCTTAAGCAAAGGGTGGGTTACTAATTTTTGTTGGGGGACTGACCGGACTGAGGGGTCGTTTTTTGGTGAGGCGGGTTTGGGGAAAAACGGCAAAACGGATCTTGTCAAATTCAAAAAATGTCATCTGTCGTGATCGCAGCTGTATTCCCGCCGAGATAGAAGCGAAGCAGGCATTACCATAAAATATCAGCAGAGAGTACTTAGTAATAAAGCATCAACTTTCTCTGTCGTCACACATACTATAATATTGTCATCGTCCATTGCTAAAGAGCACCTCTTCACTCAACAAATCAGCCAACACACACAAGATGGGTTCTTCCACCTGGTTCCGCCAATACGAAGTAACCCTCACCAAAAACATCAAACTCCTCCTCCGCCGCCCCTTCCACCTCGGCCATCCTCCTCCTATCCTCTGTCATCTCGGTCATTTTCGCATGGCTCGCTGGTCGTGATGCAAGAGGTCCAACCGGGGAATTCCCCCACTGACGGATTGTGGACAGGTGGATCCATTTTATTATGCCAATGTCACCGGACCCGATAGGGATTGGGAGGGCGGGGCAGAATGTTCCCCATGTCGTTGAATGAGCCGTGGAGGGGAGGGCTGCCCGTGTGGTTAATGTCGCTTGGTCCTACGTTTGCTGCCATTAGTGTCTTTTGGATCTTGAGGGATGAATTAAATTCAAGAAGGTGGGGAGTGTTACGTAGTGCTGGTTTAAGGGATAGTGTCCACATGGATGTCATGGTTTACTGCCTTCTTAGTATTGGCGACTATTAATTCACTTTGGGGGGATTGCTGCCAAGACCTTGCCCAATTCTCATGCATTTAGTGCGGTGAATTATGCGGCGGTGTTTGGATCATTGTTATTTTTGAATGCGGGCGTTGACTACGGCGTCGTTCTTTTTGGCGGCGATTTGTGGTACATGTCAGTCTACGGCGCTTTCGGTATTTATTGTAATGGTGATTATTGTGGCGTCAGCTGCTCCTACCATTGGAGTTAGCATGGGTGCTTCGAGTGTCAGTATTGAATATGAGAGTAGTGGGGGAGCGGGTAATTTTTGGGCATACGCATCCACTGAACGAACGTCTGTTTGGTACAATTATGATAACGTTTACAATGAGACGACGGGGGAAATATGACCAAGTTATGAATCGTGAGCAGCAGGTGTATCAATCACCCATTGTATCTTATGAAGAGAGTCGAGTATATGCTTATCCGGAAGAGAATCTTGAGAGATATTCCAAGGAAGATTTCTTCCAAGGTTGTTACATCAGACCGGGAGCGTCTACCCAGTTTAGTCGTCCTGCCTTGGCTTCTTTCTTTTGGTTCTTTGTCCCACAGGCACACTTTATGATGGGGTGGGCGAACATTCTTGGATACACATCCATGCCATGGAAATACATTTGGATTTGATCAGGCGAGTCAATCCCCTGAGTTGCTTGCCACCGAGGCATTGTTGAATTATAGGGGTGGGGTGGAACCACTCTATGCTGCGGATAATACCAATGGAACGTCACTTTTTCCGCAGGGGAGCACAGTGTTGACGGAATATAATTATCAGTATGATTATAATGATCATTGTAAATCCGTTCCAGTTCCTGATAGTCCGTGGGGGGACACGACGCGGGTGTGTAAGAGCAATTGCCCCCCGGAGCAGCTATCCAATATTAGCTACTCGGGTACTTGTGCTAATGCAGCGGAAGGATATCCGCCTACTAGTGGTGACGGAAGCCCATCCTTCAATGATGCTGTTGGATATCTGTTTGCGGTTACATTGGTGTACTCAATCCTTGCTGCTTATTTCAGCTCTGTGTTTCCAATGGGGAATGGGTCGCCGATGAAGTTTTACTTCCCCTTTTGCCAAGTTACTGGTCTGGGTGGCAGGAAGAAGAGTAGCGAAGGAGGTGATGGTGCTGAAGTGGACGGAAGAGAAAGGTGTAGAGCAGTGGACCGAGATGTCGGAGTGAGGGCGGTTGATGTCAGCAAAACATACGGTAAATTGGAAGCTCTGAAACCTCTAAACCTGAGCATGCGAAAGGGTGAGGTTACTGGTAAGTCGATTGTAACTGCACAATATGATTTTGATTGCGCTTCGATTCATTCACTAACTTTGTCTGTGTACTTCATTGATTTATCAGCTCTCCTTGGCCACAACGGGGCAGGTAAAAGTACGTTTTCGAACATTCTATGCTGTGAACAGAATCCTACCAGTGGGGATGTAACTGTCTTTGGCCGGTCTGTAACTAATGACAAGGCATCTGTTAGACATTTGATTGGAGAGTGTAAGCAGGACGACTTCCTTTGGCCAGACCTCTCGGCCAAAGAGCACTTGGAAGCTGTTTGGAGGTGTGCGTGGCATGAGTAAAGCAGATGTGCCGGCAACAGTCCAAAAGTGGCTCGAATCTGTAGACTTGGACATTGTTCAAAATGATTATTCCTCTTCGTTCTCGGGTGGGATGAAACGACGTCTCAGCTTGGCCATTGCGACTGTGGGTGATGCCCCTGTTGTAGTTTTGGATGAGGTGAGTTTTGATGCATGCTTGTCCTGTTCAATTCATTTCTCCTCATTCTCATTCAAAATCATGTTTATTTTATGTAAACTCAGCCTACGACGGGCATGGATCCAGTATCACGTAGGTTTGTGTGGAAGCATATCACTGAAATCAAATCTGACCGTGTCATTCTACTTACAACTCATGCGATGGAGGAGGCAGATTTGTTGTCTGATCAAGTTGCAATCTTGAATGAAGGTAATCTTGTAGCATACGGAACACCCTTGGAGTTGAAAAGTAAATACGGCTCTGCAATTCAATTCTCTCTCATCACCGAAAAAGAGAAGGTTGGCGATGTAGAAGAATCGATCAAAGAAAAGTTTTCTGATGCAATGTCTTGGATTAATATCACGTCTGGTCAGTCAGGATACATTACACTAACAATCAAGAAGATAGCCCGCCAGGATGAGAAGAATGATGAGGGAGTTCCTGTTACCGTGCTTTCGGACTTTATCAGATTCCTGGAAGCAGACGATTCACCAGTGAATGAATTTGGCATCTCCAACAGTAGTCTAGAGGAAGTGTTCCTTGCGGTCACGAGTCACTCCACTCCCAATCAAGCTCATGATGAAGAGGATACACGTCGTGGTTGCTGTAGCTGCTGTTGTTGCTGCTGCAGAAGACACCAAAGGCAGTTGGCAAATGAGGCGGATACAATGGAGCAACCTGCTATGAGTTTGTCTCAACCTAGGATGAACTTCACTGAACAGCCGAAGACAGATCTTGCTCTTTATGATCGTAAGCTCTCAGTTCCAACTCAGATTCTAGCTCTCGTACGCTTCTATATGGCGAGAGGCTGGTGGAGTGGCAGTTCTTCAGCAGTTAATTGGATTGTGGCTTTACTATTTGCGTCTCTGAATATGATAAATGGTGCGTGACCGAAGCGATATTGTTGTGACTGTTTTTTGGTATTCACATGCTAATTCGTTCGTGCTTGTCCTCAAACAGGATTTGGAATGGCAAGGATGTACACAGGAGGAGGCGCCGGCGACATAACTTCATTCTTCTTGGTCGTCACAGTCTTCGTCGTGTCATTCATGCTGATTTAGTTATCTCCCCTTTGTATCACGACATCAACAAAGGTCTTTTTCAAGATGATGAGCACCCAAAGTTTGATGGCAAGCAGTTATCTCTGCGGAATTTCATTTTATTCGTTGGCAGTATACTTTGTATACACTTTCGTCACGCTCACTCTATTTTACGGGTAAGTTGAGAAAGTCTGTTACTACTGTCTCCTTATCAAGAAGTATGCGACTCACATTCACATTCCTGTATTTTAGATCGTCCATCTTTCGAGACGCCATCGTCTACGATTTCTACGATTGGTCTTCTGGCGGCTACTATTCTCCGAAATTCGGTGATCCACCTGTCGTCAGTCCAGAAACGATTTTTTCCACCCAGTATGAGGGAGAAGAAGTTAGGGTCAGTGCTCATACCGGTCCTGCTGGGTATGGATTCGTTTTTGGAATCATCGTGATCTTTACACTGACTGCTCCAGGCTCTGTTCTGTCCAGTGCATTCTTGCCAGGCTACAAAATGCCTCTGATGTGTATTTCTATCATCCTCCTAGCGGCTTGCGTAGCTCCTGCCATCCTCATGACCACGCAATCATTTGACCCTTACTTGTTGCTGAACTGCACGGATTACACTGAAAGTCTTACCAACTGCGCGGCTGACTTTGGGAGTCAGAAATCGACTCCATTCCCTCTGAGGTTGTTCGAACGTGGCAGCAAGCAGTGCAAATGATTTCGTTGAGTGTGCTGGTTGGAGAGTAGGCAATCCACTTGTAATGTGCTCATCAACTGCTGCCTCGATCCTACCTCAATTTGGCTTGTTCCAGTCACTGGCATTGACGCTCATGTCAAACGTGGTTTTCACGTCAGCGCCAAATAAATCATATGCAGCGAATGTATTGATTCCAAGCTTGTCGGCGGGTGGTGCAAGTTGCACAGGCAACTCGTGCAACTTCTCTTTTGTTAGGAATCTGTATGGAGAGAGTTTGGGCTATATGGTGCTTGGGGGGATTTGCCTACTCGTCCTTGGGATTGGAATAGTATGCGTCTCTGTTTTCCCTCCCAGATTCATGATCAATATGAAGCACAGAATTGGTGGCTCATTTAAAGGATGCAAGAGGAACAGCGGTAAAGGAATTGATGCATCCATGATTGAGATTAAAGAGCTGGAAGAGGTCGATGAGGAGAGGAAAGTTGTCACATCGCTCATGCAATCTATTGTCACGCAGCCGATGTCTACAGAGCCTATGAATTCGGCGACCAGCAATGCTCCCGTCCTTTCGTACTCGTCTCGAAATGCGAACAAGGAATCTCTTCCTCCAGTACTGATGCATAAGCTTCGCAAAGAATATCCATCCTTGGGAGGAGCACCTGCGAAAGTTGCTTTGAATTCATTGGACCTTCATGTGGAAAGAGGGCGAGTGTTGGGCTTACTGGGCAAAAATGGTGCAGGTAAAACGACAGCCTTAAAGATCCTGGCTGGAATGCATGATTCCTCCGGAGGAATTGGACTTGTGGCTGGATTTGACGTCGAAGCGGAACGACTTGATGTATACAAGAACCTCGGTAATTGCCCCCAATTTGATTGTGTCTGGGATAACCAGAGTGTGCGTCGTCATCTGGAATTCTATGCTCGATTGAAGGGCATTGATAATCCAGCAAAGGCAGCGAAGGAGATGGCGGTGGCTGTAGGTTTGGGAGAAAAAGATGTTTACACTCGTAATGCTGCGAGTTTGTCTGGTGGAATGCGCCGTCGCCTATCGATTGCTGTATCGTTGCTTGGATCTCCCAACGTTTTGTTCCTTGATGAGTGAGTTCTTGTAATTATTTGAAGAAGTCTTGCTCAATTGAATGTTCAGCTCAGCATATTTCTAACCACATCTTCCATCACTTTATCCTTTCTGCTTTCCTCTATTTGCAGACCTACCACTGGACTCGACCCATCCACTCGTAACGAAATTTGGGGCCTCGTGAGCTCATTTGCAACCCCCGAACGAGCTGTAATCATCACTACACATATGATGCTCGAAGCCGATGCACTCTGCTCTCGCATTGCCATCGTTGCCAAGGGAAATCTCAAAGTGATTGGCACGAATCAACATCTTAAAGATAACTATGGCAGTGGATATCTGTTGCAGCTCAATCTTGTCCAGAGTACCGATGAGTCTATTGAAGCTGCATTGCAGTTTGTGAGAGATAATATTAACAAAGATGCCGAGATTGTAACGAAGCAGGCGAAGACGATTCATATCAACTTGCCGAGAGATGTTAGTGTTGAAAAGATCTTCACTTTGTTGTATTCAGATGAGGCGACCAGCTGTGGAATCAATCAGTTCTTGGTGTCACAGTCGAGTCTTGAGGATGTGTTTATTGCGCTTGGAGAGTGAATTTAATGAGACTTAGCAGTTTCTATAATGTTGGGGAGATGGGTAGGTAAATGACATTGCTTTGAGGCAAGAGAAAGTGCATAATCGGCCTGGGTAATAAATTAGAATAAATTGTTTGTTTGAAGAAGCAAGTCTTTTGCTGGAAGTAAGTTCACGTAGGAATTAATACATAAATTTCCCCCAGCCCACATTCCTTTGATGATGCATGACAATAGCCACTTGCCACTCTCGCTACACCGTTGTATCTACTTCCCACAAAGAAGACTAAAACGATGACTACCAAATCCATTCTCCAAACGCAGCAGCACACGCTGCACCTCTTCCTCAACAATCCCTCCACACGAACCCCCACCATCGTCCTCTACGTCGCTTCCTTCGGAGGAGCGCTTCACGCCGCAGTCACAACTTTCTTTTATCTCTCCATCGGCGCCTCCACATTAGAAATCGGCCGTCTGGGTTTCATAATGAGTGTAGGTGCCCTAATGGGAAGTCCGATGAGCGGTTGGGCATTAGATAAATATGGTCCGTGGATACCAATATCGGTTACAGCGGTGTGTTGTGCGGTGGGGTGCTTGTGGCGAGGTGTGGCAACTTCCATCACTGCATTGAGAGTTAGTGCAATTTTGTTAGGTATTGGAATTAATCTGTGGACGGTAGTTTTGGGTCATTTGGTAAAGAGCTTTCCATCAAACATGAGGAGCGAAGTGTTGGCAGGTTTCTCGGTGCAGATGACAGTGCTCCAATTATGTGGTAAGGGAATCTTCCCTATAATTGAATATATATTGCATTCGATAATAAAGATTGAGGAGGAATTGAGCAGATATAGAATACACATGGGATTGTGTACCTTCTTTTGCTTTTATGGAGTGGTGGCGCTGTTGATGGATAGAAAGAATGTTGGGTATAGTGGTGAGACTTTGATGAGTCAAAGTGAACAACATGAACAGCCAAGAGTCAAATATGGGCAGAAAGAGTCAATCGATGATGATGATTGGGAAGATGATACTTCGCCAATAGCTGCTACTGCAAAATCTCAGGCAGAAGGCGCAGATGCGACAACAACAACATCAACAGCGTCAGCGTCAAGGAATAATACCAACGAAGACTCGCCAATATCTTCACTCTCATCATTTGTCAATGAGCCAGAGGACGCATCCATGATTCGACCGGCAACTACCACTATTATCAAACAAGAAAATACTCTCACTCCACACAACAAACGAACTCATCTCATAACCACAATCACACTCACAATAGCACTCTTGATTCAATCAATATGCACAACATTCTTAACAGTCCTGTGGCCACTCCTCTCCAAAGACTTGTTTTCATTATCAGCTCATACATTTGGAATCATCACATTCATATCATCAATAGTATCAACTGGTGCAGTGGCATCATTCCCAATAGTGGAAGGGTTGGAGAAAGTAGGTGGGAGGGTTAGATGTGCTGCATTGGGGTTTGGTGTTGGGGCGACATTGTGCTTTTTGTTTTGTTATTGTTCTTTTGGTGGTTTAATATTTGGTGGAGTTGAGTTGGACCTACTTAGTAATACACTTGTCAATGAGGTGAGCGATGGCAGCAACCGTCTCTTGAAAGATGGTGGAGATGCATCGATACATGTGGAGAACATTGAAATACAACAGCAACTTCGATCACGGAACCAGCTGATATGGTATGCAGTCTCCGGAATACTACTACAATCCGCTTTATGCTTCTTAGAACCGAGCCTGAAATCACTCCTGAGCCTCTCTGTTTCGTCATCATCTTCGAATGAGACACGGTCAAAGGAATCGTCGTCATTAGGTTTCACAATGGGGTACTTGACAATGCTGGGAAATGTGGGCGGAATGATTGGCAACATCGCCGGCACATGGATGTACAAATTATCTACGGAAACAACAGATGTTTCTAGGTTTGGGCAGGGAGGTTCGCTTCCATTCTTGGTAACCGGCGTCTTGTTGTCATTGTCGTCAATAATGATATGGCAATTAGATGAACCTCCTACGAATAGAGCTGCGGCTGCGTTTGGTAGCAGAAATAATGCCAACGCCACATCATGCAGTGACGAGACAGAAGCTGGAATAGACCTGGAGTTGGGCTCTTCATCAGTAAATGAAATTGATGCATCGAGATTAGAGTCCGTGGAGGGCTCTGACGATGGAGCTTCTGATGGATGCTGTTTAACTTTGCGTGAGACAACATATGACTTAAAGTTAGACTAATTGACGACTTCTTTTTGTCAAGTATGGATGTCTCCATCTGTGTTTATTGGTCCGCTATGTATGATTCGTCTCAATCCCCACTTTGGATTGTTTCACCTAACGCTCCACTATCATTTGATTGTGGCTCCAAACCGTCCATGTCTTCTCTCTGCACAGGCCGTCCTTCTTCTGTGTCCTTCTGCACCTGCTGATCAAGTTGTGGAGGTTCAAATCTCCCTTTGATACCATCCGCCCCAGCAGTGGAAGGGCAGGACGACGAGACAGATTGAGATCGCTCCCTCCTTGAACGATGTCTTCTGGACGACTTCTTCCGTTCCTTCCTACGGCTTTTACTTTTGTATGTTCGTTTGTGCCTGTGTCGATCTCTACGATGCCTTCGCTTAGAAGAACGGTCTCTAGATGTAGAACGCGATGCCAAGGATGCTGCTGCCGAAGATATGCTACCTCTGGACATTGATCTACTGCGGGATCTATGACGACGCTTTTGTCGTTTCCTATCATCATCCCTTCTTCGGTGTCGGTGTCTCCTTTCTCCCTTTCGTCTATCTTCTCGTTCGGCACTTCTACTTCTGCTCCTACTCTTGCTTTGATAACGGCTACTTCTTCGTCTATGACTGTGCCTACTACGCCTTCTACCATGATAACTATCCGAATCTGAAGCACCTTCCTTTCTTCTCATATGCTGATCAGCACTTTCATCTACACGAGAAGCTGGAGGAACCCACTTCAACTGATTTGCATCAACCGCATCATCATTATTCTTCGAGTCTCCTGCAGTGTCTGTTTCACCTTGTAAAAACATCTTTTCGACAAGTGCATCATCCATTGCTGCTTGGGCTCGACCTTCTCCCCCCTTTCGCTTCACTACTACTGTTTGCTGTGTATTCGTTTGTGTCAGATCAATAATTGTATTGTTATTGCCCCTCCTATCTTCTGCCCCTGCCATCGCTACAGTAGCTCTATCCACCACTGCAGAAGCCAAGCCATTAAACCCATTAACAACAACCACACCATTCAATCTATCCAACCACCCCCTCACCTCGCATTCAACCTGCACCAACCCCTCATGATTAGGACAAGCAGCCAATCCCTCATTGAGATGGTTCTGAATGGAATCAATCACTTTTTTAATTTGCAATTTGTTGACATTTATTGCCTCGACACTTTTGGGTGATGTGGATGATAGAGCGGCTAGTTTCTTTTGACAGCGGATATATTGTTCGTTTGCGAATGTTGTGTTTTGTTGTTTGCGAATGTCGAGGTAGTTTCGTTTGGGTCTTGTGTTGAATTTAGGCTCGTTGTTGTTATTTGTTTCTTTACCATTGTCATGATTATTTGTATCACTCTTTTGAGTAGATTCATTTTTGTTAATGCTGCTACCACCGACAGCTTTACTATCAGCCCCAGCTACCTTTGCTGCAGCACTATCTTTCAATATCCATCGGGGCGTAATCAATCTCTGAGTGACATGTGGAGATCGACATCGTTCAAATTCAGGTACAATGGATGGGTCACATAATTTATGATGAAGTGCCTCGATGAGCGTGGCTGATGGCTGCACGGATGACTGTTCGGACGCCGCAGATGCCTTTGTGGATGATGCCATTATGATGCCGGCGGGTCAGGGGGGTGGGCTAGCGCTATAGCGACCGACCGAGTAGGGCGGGTAGGGTCATTGCTTGGGTGCTTGCTAGCTTGGGGGTGGCTTGCATTTATTGCGCCAACTACACAATTTGGCGGGATCTATCCTCCAAGAATCTTGCTTTTCTGACTCTTCTTCACCTCACAACTTGTTCGAGTACAAATTGCTATGTATGATATTTCTAGCATTGAAAATGGATTCCCTCTTGAATGGGGGGAAGATAATCGGAAGGAAATGAAGGGCTCTTTCCAAAAAGTGAATGGACTTTTATCTCAGCTCAAGACTGCGTGTATGTAACTACCTTGAGGATCTAGAGTTGAAAGCAACTGCAACTGCATTTCCGGATCTCTATGACTATCTGATTGAGGAGGCAGGTGTTGAACAAAAATGGCTGACCGCTTTGCTGAAATCCGGCAGAGCACTTGGGGCAAGGCTCATTTTCATGACGAGGATCCACTCTCATATCATACCAGGGATGACGATGGTACGCTTGTATTTCATTCTTAAGTATTCCCAAGACAAGATACCATTCGTGCCCTCCCTTCCAAGTCATACACTCCCAAACCACTTCATTTTCGTAAATGCATCAAGTGCCACAACTTGAAACATGACATCTCCTACTTTGAGTGTCCGTACAAGTGGTGTGTGCACGATCACAAGGGGAAATGTGGGGATTGTGCCCCAACATGTACATGTGCTAGTTGTGGCAAGTCTGGCTGCATGTGCTGCTTCGTAGAATGCTCCAGAACAGGTTGTCCCGAAATGATGTGCAAGTGCACAGACTTTTATGGTTGGAAAGATAGTGATCGTGGGGGTGCGCCTGGATGCTCCCATCTTGCGCACCGTGGGAATGGTGATCATGATGATAGTGGGATGGGACAGAATGAGTACTGTGATGTGCACAAGCCTGATGGCGCTGTGAAGCACGAAACAGCTGTATGTGTTATCATGTAGATTGTTGTCGATACTTTATTTGCATGTAATTAATTGATCATATATATATACCAATACCATGCGGACCTCTGAGATACTGTTCCTGAACTCCTTTCTGTACCATCCCATTGAAATACTGAAGATCGAATAGCATACCATCACTGCTTATCTTGATAACCTTGGCAGAATTGAAGGGTTGTTCGCCATTTACTTCTCTGGTAGGAAAGACACTCTCAACTTGGTCGCCAACCAGTATCATTGGAGAAATATTTTCGTGCGTTCCCAAGAAATCTCCCCAAGCTCGAAGCTCTTCTCTGCACATGTCCATCTCTTGAAAATAGAGAGGTACTCGAAAGATGGATAAGCGCCTTGCTCTCTCATCGGGCATACTGTTACCAACATTTCGAGCCCACCCTCCCTCTTCGTTGACTCGCATTTGCTCCTCTTTCACTGCTGCAACATACATATCTTGATGTGAATTTGCTATCTTCTGACCCACGTACTGAAAGTGGTTTACAGTCTGTAGGCATTGATCAAATGTCAACGATTGAGCTTCATCTTCCCGAAATCCACATTCCAGATTGGTTCTGTCATGGAATGATAGCAGATTGGAAGCTAATTTCTCCATACTTTGTGCCGAGTTTGGAGATGACCGATCATTCTTTGAGTGGAACGACAGCATCGTGTCATCCACAGAACTGTATAGTCCTTCACGAAGATCATTACTCAGCTGATTCACTCTACCGACACACATGTCCATGTTTCTATCAAAACTATGCGCCGTTTGTTGCAGAAGCACGTCGTGTATTCCGTGAGAACGGAGTGCAAGCGTTCGCATACTGATATAGTTTAGATTCCACACATGAGAGTCCAGTCCCACAGTGAGGTGCATAGACCAATCTTCTTTCTCAAATGATCTTCCTATATCATCTTCATTATCGTAGCAATCAAGTGTATCCGTTGTATGCGGAAATCTAGCAGGCACAAACAAAGTATCACCGGGATAAAGTGTAACGTCCAATAACAACTCGGAGTTCTCTCTCTTTAGCATCTCCAATGTCAAAGAATCAGTCCCTTTACCCCTTTTGAATGGATCCAACTCCGAATCAAAGCTAGAGTCGGGCGGAGAATACACCCTCCATCTTTTCCTGCCTTGCGTTTGCACCACAACTACATCTTGTTTATCAGTGTGAGGAGGAGCACTTGTTTGGACCATGGCAGGAGTAACATATAGATTCATACATACTCCAGCAGAAGCACCATCTAGTCCGTGTAGGGCTGCAAGGGATGTAGCTGCAAGGGTGGAAGAAATATAGCTACCCGCTGAATTGAAGATGATAGTATTTGTGGCATTGAGAATATCCTCTTTCCAATCTAGCCGCTTAGCTTGAAAGGAGTGAACGTCTTGGTTGTATCCATGTTCATCTTGATTGCCCCCCAAATCTTCCATCTCCCATCCACCAATCTTTCCTTCATTTGATTTCCTACTACCAGTGCAAGCACTAAGATAATCACAACTTAGAGCGGATTCCAAATCATTACAATTGAATTCAATCATCATTGGTTCATTTTCATTTCGTCTCATTAGGAATGGTGGACAGGAAGCACGAGAGCCATTTGAGTCGGTATGCATGCGAAGATGCAAAGCAACCTCTTTGAACAATGTACTTGTTATTGCATACTTATTGTCTAAGTTGTTTTCAAATACCCAACGAGTAGAATCTGGACTGACTGCGAGAGGCTGTTCCTTGAATAGAGGTAGGAGAAAGGCGGATGATGATGGAAACACAATAATTGATGTGTATAAGATAAGCACGACGTTATTGATCAGCAGCGCCATCTTCAAGTAGGTTATAGGTTGATTGAGTGCCGTTGAATAGTGAACCGTGAACAGTTATTTTGATGATATTGCACGTCGGTGAATCTGTCTCTAGAGAGATCTAATCTATTGTAAATTGACTGCTCTTCCTTGCCGTGTCGGAGAGTTGATTTGCCTTTCCCGGCGAGTGAGGGGCCGGCGAAGTCCTCATGAAAGAGCGACGTGAAATACTTCGAACCACGTCCTCCCATCATCGCTCAATACTGACCATGGTGAGACGGTCATCATCTGATGGTTGCAGGTAATTTGTGCTTTTGTTCGATACTGACCATGGTTGGACGACATCACGGATGATGTTTTGTGGTGAGTGGTGAGAGGTGGCGGTGAGCGGTCGATGCGCCGTTTCGAATGCACTAGAATACGAGGCCACCGCACAATCTCGCTGATTGATGGCACCCGGCTCTGTTTGTGTATTTAGTGTTTGGGGCCCGCCCATCATCTGATAATGCAACAGAAATTTTCAGTACATCAGGTGGCGCCCATCATCTGATAGTATCATGTAATGGGTAGGTGCCGCAGATCGTCAGTTGTCAGCTTACTATTGGCGTGGATGGCCAATCCAGGGAGGAGTTCCAAAACAAGCAAGCTTGACACAACACTCCACCAGATAGCCCGAATCTTGTGACATACACTGAGGTCTTCGTGCTTCACTCGGTCACGCTAGGATAGATGTGGTTGGAAGCGTCGGAATACTTCCATAGGGGAGACATTTACTCGTTGTGTAGGTCTACTTTGGTTGATTGGTTACAATTTATCTCTCACACTCAACTCAACGTTAGTTATAGTTATGTAGAGAATTAAATTAGAGAGCTGGCACGAGAATCAGTTAGCCTAATTGGAACCGCTGCGAATCAGTAGTCGTTTTAGATGGGTTGAAGCTTCTGGCAATAATGCACTAGGTCTACACATGCATCCTGCACTTGATCCTTATGCTTATGGATAACACAATGAGCAGTCGTCGACAACCACTTGATACCTAGACGAACATCAAGTTGGCACCTACCTTACGGATCACAACTTCTACTTCTGCTTACACTTACACTGCTACGGCTACGGTCTGAAGCTCAGCCTGACGGGCTGAGGACTTTACTGACGTGTACTGTTTAAAGTTCGTGCTGGTAGATGAGAAGCGAAATCTAAAGGAGATCTACAGCGAGGTAATTTGTCTCTTGAATGATAGACCCTTGACGAGCTTGAGAAACTGAATGCCCAAAGCTTCTTGCATGAACGACAAGGCATACTCCATACATCATACTAAATATCAGATTTTGGTCCGTTTTTGGTCCGTTTTTAGAGAGAGTCTACGGTTAGGGTTAATCGGAACACGCGTCCTATTGCTCACCGGCGGAAACACGAGCCTACTCAGAGAGCCTCGACTGTTGGGGGAGTGCACAATGCATCAATAACAAGCCAAACACTGTGCATAACACAACACAGAATTCACCAAAGATTTAAAATCATCACATCCGTAACAAACATGAAGCTCATGCCCTCGTTCCCTCTTAGGGGGGCATTTCATAAATTTCTGAGATTTTTACAAGGCCCAAAAACACTAACCAAGTGATTATATGTCTTCATAGGGGTCTTAGAGAAGATTTTTAGTAAGTTTGATGTTAACATCACCTCTATGGACAATGTTACATATGGCTGCTAGAAGATTATGCATGTGGTATTATCTGGTACTGGACATTTACATAACTTACGTAGGAATCAAATATGTTTTGTGTAGACGAAAGATGTACCTGGGGGTTAACCCTAATGTTATTCACCTTATTCTACCAAATGCTCCCTCCATGCACCGGCTTTGTTTTGATTCCAAAGACTTTTCAGAAGTACTTGCACCGACTCAGGATCTTCTCCCTCTGTCAGCCATTTCTCGTCCCATCGAATTTTCACTTTATTCTTCTTTGCGTTCTTCCGCTAAATCAGTCTTCACACGCTTCTCCAAAGTATCTACTGCATGTTCAATCCAAAGATTGCGAAGGTGGTTCCAACAATCTAACTCATGCATCCTGAAATTGCATGTTCTGTAGTAGTTCATGTTCTATATATGATGTTGATCTTATTACTATCGCTGCTGCTCTGTGCCGACAATTCTTGAGACTATGATATGCTCAATGCTCACGCCCTCTACCACTGCTCTTTCGCTCTTTTGAAGAAACGCCTCGACCTCGACCTCGTCGAGATTTCCGCCCCCGAGAAGAAGACCAGTTCCATCATTTCCAGTCATCTTCCTAACTTTCGTCATGAAAGTGTCGTGAACACCGTATATGTTCTCAGTGAAAACCGTGGACGTAGGTTGCGGCCTGATGATGTGGTTGGGGTCTCTCTGCAAAGAGCGCCAAAACTACCAAGAAGAGCAAGAGTGCCAAAGTATCCTCGTCCTCATCCTCTTGTCAAGCAAAACTTGAAACATGCCAAGCTGCAGCTGCTGCACCGAAGTGGCTCTTTGTGCAAATGGCAGATATGTGTACTCTGTATCGTAATGTAGATGGAGAATACCACATTGAATCAAGCAAGTTCCACAAGAACACTGTCACAGGTAATAAAGCCGTGGCATTGAGATGATAAGAATTGAGTAATGCAATAATTATGAGGTTAAATTGGAGTGAGGTGAAAGCCTCAATCCGACAGACAAAGGCTGACGCATGTCCACTTTAAGTAAGTGGTAAGAATGTCAGTCGTCACTGAGAATGGCAATGACTAGCGAGTCATTGGCGATGCGAACCGTGGTCTAGGCTAAAGGAATACGGTACTGGATCTGGCTAACATAGCCAGTGCCTATGACAAACACCGAATGGTTCACCGATCGTCCATTTCAGTTAGAAGCCACTCAACCTACATCTGAGTGGTTCAAGAACTTCACAGAGCTGTTTGATGATGAGAAGGGTATGCCAAATGCAGCTTTGACGATTGTGCATGATGATATTTCAAGGGATGTGGTTGTTACTGTGTTTGCGGAGGGATACATCAAGGACACGGAAGCGGAAGGAGAGGGCGGCGGAGAAGGGCAAACATATGGGTACAAACTTGAACAATCCACTTCTCAGGAAAGTGTAATGTCACTTGAAGCTCTTATGGGTGGGGAGGATAGTGTAACTTTGGATCATTGTTCCATGTTTATTGACATGAGCGTAACCGGCCACGGATCATTTTACGCTTACCACCAATCATAGGAATGACTACCTCGAGCCGAGCACAAACAGCGCCGATAGTATCAGCTCCACACTGAGAATGACAACACAGGGGGTACAAGGTATTTCAAACACTAAATATTGATATTTACAGTAGCCAAATATGTGCATTATACCCCCATTAATCTTCAAAGTTTGGTGGTGTTATATCGTTGGCTTGTGTGGATCATTTCAGCGAGAACCTTGCCAAGGCCAAGGAGTGGCTCATCTTGGATACCTAAAGTATTGGTTTGGTGCTCAGTGATGATGTGCAAGTAGAATGAATAATAGTATCAGTTTAATCTTTTATAGGTTGCTTGCTAAATGTTATTTCACTTCACCGGCTGACATTCCTTTTGCGCCATGTCTTATGTGAAGGGCTGAGAGAGTACTGGCTATGCAAGATGACAACATACAATGATATTGATTATCCTAGCTCATGATATCAATTGGCCTGTTTGAGATTGCTTTCAAGTCTGACTAAAGACTGCACTGATTCCTAAATGAGTGAGGGATGATTAAAGACAATCTGGTGTCAAATCCATCAGAGCGACAATCAACATTTCCGGCTCATCACTGATCGAAGAACTTCCTGCACCGCAAATCAAACTGTTCCGTTCGCCAGTACACGTGCTTCCCTCCACATCAACAAAGTCAACCTCTTTCAACCTTGGATTCAACAACCGCTTCAGCTCCTCCAAAAAAGCAGGTCTACCCGGTCTTCCAGGACTACACCCAATAACTACTCGACTCCCTCGTTCCAATGCCTCAATGCAACGCTTTGCCAATGCAATACCAGTGCTCTTTTCATATAAGATATCCGCCGCACATACTATGTCAGCTGGTGGCAATGGTACGGATAGATTGCAAATATCAAATAGAGACGTGACAATTGGTGTAGTAGTTGTGGGAATATCATTATCATCATTTTGATTCAATGAATATGCAGCATCCAATAGTTTGAGAGGGACGGTCTCATAATCAGTTGCCAATATTGATTCATATTTGTTGGATTGCCGATGCTGCTAGTGCTACGAGACCTGTACCGGTGCCCAATTCCAATAATGTTGGTGGATGATTGTTATCACCACCACTACTCATTAAAAATGAATCTCGAGTGATGTGTTCCGAAACAGTTAGTGCTGCCGGCCAAAGAACGCTACCGTAGGGATCATTATCAACGATATTATCACTGCTTTCATCACGTTCCTCGTCTAGCATTAGAACTTCATCGACCAACTTGTCCTGTCCTTCCAATGTTGCCTCGAGTATCGTGATGGATTGATCAAGAGTTGAAATGTAAATTGAAGTTTCGCGGCATGGGATGTTGTCGATCGAGTGAATGGTTGACGACGACGATGATGTTGTCGAGAATGCATGGACGACCAGTGTGCTGCTCCTCGGTCGTCCATTGTTCCAGAGCAGTGCTGCGACAGCCACACTAAGTAGTGATGTCAACCATTGGAAGCTCTTCGTCATCATGGTTGGTGTTGTGATTTGTGTTTTTGTGGTCACGAGCTGCCACTTTTTTCTTTTTTGTCAGACCGGTTTTGATGCGACAATAATGACGTCATCTCTCATCAGATGTGTGGAAGAAGTGGAAATGGCGAGGTCGGAGGTCGGCACTCGGCCACCCCGCCGCCCGCCGCATGATTGGCAGTTTCATTCAGTTGGCAGTTACTTATATGTTCTTCTCTCAGACCTGGATCGTGCTCTCTGGCGGTGACCTCAGTAATAACTTTCGTTAGTGATAACAATCAATAGCAAACAAATTGTCGACATGCACCATCCGCCATCATCATCATCTCTGCCCATCATGTCACAACCACAACATCGTCATCGTGATCTCACTGCCCTCCCCAAAGCCGAGCTACACATTCATCTCGAAGGATCCATGCGACGTACCACTCTGATTTCCCTTTGCAACAAATACAACATTGACATTCCAAAAGATACACGAGGCAAAAAGTTTGACGATTTCAGTGCCTTCGCATCAGTCTACATTGCAGCATGCGAATGCCTCCGTGAAACGTCGGATCTAAATCGTCTCCTACTCGAGGTGGCAGAGGATGCTGCAGCAAGTGGTGCACGCTGGATTGAGCCGGCTCTCTCCATGTTATCATTTTGTGCTCATCGGTTTGGAGGGCAGAAAGAGACACTGCGGTTATTGATGAGGGCGGCGGAGAGGGCGGAAGAGGCGACGAGTGTGGGGATGGGATTTGTTGTGGCGGCGGAGCGTATGTTTCCGGTGGAAGAGGCGGAAGAATTGGCGAATTTGGTACACGATTGTGTAGATGAGGAAGATATGAAAATATGTGGTAGGCGGGGAATCACTGGATTTGGATTGCATGGATCGGAAGAGGGCTTTCCACCTGAACCATTTGCAAAGGCATTCTCGATTGCTTGTGACGGTACTGGTATTATGTCAGTTCCTCATGCGGGGGAGATTGCACCACATCCAGGACAAGGTGCCAAAAGTGTACGAGATGCGCATCAATTGCTAAAGGCGAATAGGATTGCCCATGGAGTATTGGCGGCCGATGATGATGATATATTGCAAGAGCTTATCGAAGCTGGAACATGTTTGGATGTATGTCCATCGTCAAATTTCTTGCTGCGGGTTGTCCCATCGTTGTCTAGCCATCCACTACCTAGCTTGTGCAAGAAAGGAGTCGACTGTACAATTAACTCTGACGATAAGCTCCTATTTGGATGTGACCTAGCGGAGGAGTTTGAGCTATGCAGAGTGGAACTTGGCATGTCTGATGAACAATTGGCTCAGTGTGCGAGGAACTCGTTCTGTTATAGTTGCGCTCCCAAAGTTGTGATTGAGAAGGGATTGGCAGATATTGAGAAGTGGCTTACCTAATGCTTGCTCACGAGTTACGTGTGCATAAGTATCTCACACGCATTATTTGAGCCTACAACAATTATTGACTCTGAGAGACGTTCCTTCGTTTGCAGTCAGCAACTTTAGTTGCGACAAAGTACTTATTTTGACCCGGGCAAGTACAACCCCCGACTGATTTTACAAAGCTTCAAGATAACTAACTTTACAAAGCTTCAAACAATGATATCCATAGTGAGTTGTGATGGACACATGATGTGTCGGCGTACCATTCCCGATCCAAGGCCAGGAAAACGACCTTCGTATCATATGACGAAATGGGGAGTGCCGCTTCAGCGAGTACCAAGAGCAAGAGCGCGGGATGTGGGTGCCCCTGCATGTCGAACTTGGGATGGTGCCATGGGGTTCCTTTAGGGGGAAAGACGGTGATGATGATGGGTTCCTCCTTGATTATAGGGCGGATCGAGTCGCTCTAGAGTATGAGTTTCATGATTAGGAAGATGACTGGAGTTGGAGTGCGGGTGCTTCGTCTCTTCTTCCACCTTTACGTTTGACTAGACCAGGTCTGACTAAAAGAACATAATGGGTATTGTATGCAGTGGCCAAAAACATGATATAACAATATTTTCGACTCTTATTCGAATGTAAATACGAATCCACGATAGGTTCATCAAATTCACATCACTTCAACAAAAACTGCACATCTGCACTCACATCTCATTCAACCATTGTCTGAATTGTGCTAATTGATTCGCCATCTCACTCTATAGTTGCAGTATGCTGCATTGCCATTGCCCACACCACAATTCAGACTGCACATCTGCATCGTTCAACGCAGAAGCATATATCATATACAAGTACATTGTCCGGATAGTGTTGTACTATTGTTTGATTCGCCACCTCACTGTGTATGTATAGTTATAGTTTGCAGTATGCTCGTATCTCGTACTTGTATAGTTATAGTCTACACCTTTTCATAACTGAAAGGCCACACAGTTTGCACTTCAAACAGTGGGTTTTCATCGGATGAGATTGCTGGAGACTGCGTGACGACCTGTGCAAAAGCAGACAGCTGCGATTTTGTAGTTGAATCTTCTTCGAATGTTGACACGCGTCCCATTGAAACGAGCACATATTTAGGGTTAATCGGAACACGCGTCCTATTGCTCACCGGTGGAAACACAAGCCTACTTACTCTAGAGAGAGCCTCGACTGTTGGGGGAGTGCACAATGCATCAATAACAAGCCAAACACTGCGCATAACACAACACAGAATTCACCACAGATTTTAACATCATTACATCCGTAACAAACATGAAGCTCATGTCTTCATTCCCTCTTCTCCTCGCCGCTGCCGCTGTTCTATTCAGCGCCATCCCTGGCAGTGGTGCTCTCTACGATGCTGAGATGGTAAGTGCATGTTCTGTAGTAGTTCATGTTCTATATATGATGTTGATCTTATTACTATCGCTGCTGCTCTGTGCCGACACCGACACTTCTTGATATTATGATATGCTCAATGCTCACGCCCTCTACCACTGCTCTTTCGCTCTTTTGAAGAAACGCCTCGACTCGACCTCGTCGAGATTTCCTCCCCCAAGAAGAAGACCAGTTCCATGTCCAGTCATCTTCCTAACTTTCGTCATGAAAGTGTCGTGAACATCATACATGTTCTCAGTGAAAACCGTGGACGTAGGTTGCGGCCTGATGATGCGGTTGGGGTCTCTGCAAAGAGCGCCAAAACTACCAGCAAGAGTGCCAAAGTATCCTCGTCCTCATCCTCTTGTCAAGCAAAACTTGACACATGCCAAGCTGCAGCTGCTGCACCAAAGTGGCTCTTTGTGCAAATGGCAGATATGTGTACTCTGTATCGTAATGTAGATGGAGAATACCACATTGAATCCAGCAAGTTCCACAAGAACACCGAATGGTTCACCGATCGTCCATTTCAGTTAAAAGCCACCCAACCAACATCTGAATGGTTCAAGAACTTCACAGAGCTGTTTGATGATGAGAAGGGTATGCCAAATGCAGCTTTGACGATTGTGCATGATGATATTTCAAGGGATGTGGTTGTTTCTGTCTTTGCAGAGGGATACACCAAGGACACGGAAGGAGAGGGCGGCGGAGAAGGGCAAACATATGGGTACAAACTTGAACAATCCACTTCTCAGGAGAGTGTAATGTCACTCGAAGCTCTTATGGATGGGGAGGATAGTGTAACTTTGGATCATTGTTCCATGTTTGTTGATGCACACGATGACATCCATCCCGTGCTTTTAACAGAAACTATTCCTATTTTGCCGTGGCAATAAGTAATCCTGCCGGACTGATTTTATGGTCATGGTGAGGGGAACGCTAAGTTCGCCATTATCTAGATAAATAGCATCTATCTTTTCTGAACACAAATTGTTTACATTTAAACAACAAATCAAACACTTAAGAAATACAACATGCATTGCCTTCTCTCTAAATAATGATAGTTGCAATCCTGCCATCCTTTGAATCATTACTCTCGCGAAGCAGCGTCACCAACTCAACTTGATTGTCACCATTAGGACGAATGGCAGCATCGACAACATACCGACCCAATTCATGCTTCCCGACAAGTGAGAGATTGCCACTGCTTGTGGACTGCCCACCACTCTCCATCAAATCAGTGGTTGAAGATCATACGCAAAGACGAGGCCTCTACTTCGAATAACTGCCGACAATAAAAGTCTTGATTGCAGCAAACTAGGACTTCAGGTGATGAGCCCACGACATTGGCGGTGGAGCAAAACGATTCATTTGAAAACAATCGGTCAAGTCCAGAATAGCTGATGCCAATGGTAAACACCAACGTACGAGGGATTTTGCCATCAGAAGAGTCCTGAGTCAAATCTTCTACAGTCAAAAACTAGCTGTGAGGTTCTCATAGTTTGTTTTGAACTGTGACGACAAATGGTTAAAAAGTAGGCGGATGATGCATCAGGCGTGGGAGGGCGACACAGAGCTGCTCCCTGAACATCATCGGATACAAGCAGTTGGCTTGATTCACCATCCATTGAAATACAGTATGCCTCAACATTTGCGTCTGAAACTGACTGGTGATGATACTAGTAAACAGAGCAACTGTTGACCTCAGCAATCAGCTCCCGATTGTCCCATTACTATCCTCCCTCTTCATAAGTGATAAACTTTCTTTGATTCAAGTTCCGCACTTTCGTTTCCAAACCTGGCGGTGGGGCGGTGGAGGATTCTCTAGCGGCTTCCAGTAAAATCCAACCAAATCGGAGTGATGAGAACGAAAGCAAAGCTCCCCACACGTGTGCTTCTGGAGGCAGATAACGCCAGAAATTCAGCTTCGGTCTTCATTTGGAGACTTCAACAACAACTGTTTTTCTCGTCAACTCAAAAAATAGATCATGCGCTTTTTCCTCTCGCGCAGGAAGCTCAGCACATGTATTCGCTGTAATTTTCGTCCATGATGTCTGAAAGAGACGGCACCAGAAGCACCAATGGGGTTAGGTCCTTCCAGGAGGATCCTCTATCACTGAAGAATACCAGACTCTTGTCAGGCCTGATATAGCAATCGGGCCTACACCGTCTGGCTTGATACCGAAAGTTCGTGTGCACAGAAGCCAGGCCCCCGCGATTGCCACCAAAGGTGACGAGCAGCAGGTGGTCCTCTGATTATGGCAGCAGCAGCACTACTCTTGACTTTCGTTGATAGAAGATCTGAAAGCACAACTTCGAACGTGTGAAACTATCTCAGGTTCGCTTGATTGTAGGAATCCTTCGATTCTTCCAACAACTTGCACCTCCTCTTGTTCGGCGACATCATCCGATGAGGAGCTCACTTGCTTGATTTTGAACTGGCTCAATCTCGTTAAAGGCGGCGAATGTTGGCTCAAACTTGACTTCATCGAACACCAAAACCATCGTCATCTGGTATCGAACGCGGAGGAGTTGGCTCAAACTTGACTTCATCGACACCAAAACCATCGTCATCTGGTGTCGAACGCGGAGGAGTTTCTATTAGCCTGGGAGGTCTTTGGCGGCGACAAAGCAAACTTCTTACGCTCGGGCTGGGCTAAACGTGCAGGCGGAGCCAGCATGCCCGTAGATGATTTACGAATATTCACCTTTGAACTTTGTCTCTTCATTTCTGCATCCTTGAGGTATTCATACATCATCATTTGAACGTCTTCTTCTGATCTCTGGCAAGCCCAGACTCGAATATCAGTCATCCTCTGAAGCCAGCAGATGGCCCAATTCCAAATATGAGGATTGACTTTTCCAGCGCATCGTCAATGTCATCTTGATGTACATCTTCCGAAGTCGATCCGAATGGGTCTACAGAAAGCAGAGCGTTTGGCACGACAGTGACCCCGTTCATTAGGACTGATGCCGAGACCTGTGAAGGAGAATCTTGTTCCATCGAGGAAAAATGTTACACAGACATGGTTCCAACCTCCTCCACCATCCTCCCTTTCCCATGATACTAGTCCGTCCAAACCATCTTCGTTATCTTTGATAAACATTGCTGACGTGACAACTGATCCAGCCCCTGTTCGAAGCTCTAATAAACCAGTTGGTAGCACGGCGAGTTCCCAGAGTGTATTGTGTCTCTCATCGGGGAGGCACAATTTGGATACGTCATTATTTTCTTTCGTAGAACAATGATCTACGCATCAGAATGATTTCATCGGTCATTAAGTGTGCTTGTGGCAAGTGGTACCACATCTCCACCGTGCAACGCTGCCTAGCTCTGTCGTCAGAACTATGAAGCATTCCAACATCAAGGTGTCCACCCCCTTGAAACTTCAATTGCTACACCAGTGGCACGTTCTCGTGGTGCA
Source organism: Skeletonema costatum (assembly GCA_018806925.1). Classification (NCBI taxonomy): domain Eukaryota; phylum Bacillariophyta; class Thalassiosirophyceae; order Thalassiosirales; family Thalassiosiraceae; genus Skeletonema; species Skeletonema costatum. The sequence goes on along the minus strand of JAHBBA010001068.1, from coordinate 44,654 downwards.
CCATCATTGTAAACGAGATCGTACAGCAGTCGCACTTTCCCTTCTTCTCCTTCGTCTACACTCGATGTAGTAGCCTCGAGAGATGCCAACTCTGATCCGTAGAGCCGGGCCTGGTGTTTGTGCTTTGTCAAGTCTGCAAAGCCATCTGCTTGCCAGTTGCAATCTTCGTCTGACACCCTCGGAGAATCGCATGTACAGTGAAAGATTATCTTCATCGAGACGAGCTTCACCAACCCCATCAATCCAATTTTTTTTTCTTGCCGTCGACACTAGCATCTTCACTTTCACTCTCATCTTGTCCTTGGTTTAAAATCTTCCTGCGCTTGCAGCAAGTAGAATGTTTGGCGAGAGCTCGTTCCCCAGTATCGGCTGCCATAGCAACACCTTCTTTTCCAAGGACAGTAGGGCGACATTGCCCAAACCAATCAACGAAGCTATAAAGCTGCAGCAACTCTTCCTTCTTTCCCAAATGGGACCAGCACTCCAAACGTGCCTTGCTCTCATTGATTGCCTCCCTCCAAGCAGGATCAATGTTCTCGTTTGCACTATTTTGTCGGGAAGATGCTTCTATAAGAGATGCATCAATGACACCAGTTCGTGATCTCCCTGATTTGTTAGCCTTTTGAACCGAAGGGCCCAACTGAGACATTAAAAGCAGCATCGTTTATTTCCAAGTCCGATTGAAGACAATACTTCAGCGTAGCTTTTAATAGCTTGAGCGCTAGACCCTGACTCGGCAAGTATTCTTTGCAAATTGGCTCCACATTGGAAGAGCGAGACATGGGTATCTGAAGGAGGACACTATCAGAAGATTGATGACCAGCGAAATCAAGTAGTTTTTGCTGCATCGCACATGTTATCACGGATACAGCGTTTGATAGCCAAATCTTTCGCGAGGATACTCGAAGGATCATTCGGTTTTGGGAGACTTTGGTGGCTCACGATCGGAGTTTCGCAAGTACTCAGCAAGTTTAATATCTCCACTTGATAGACTTGCAGTGCGGTATCCGCGCCGTTTTGCTGCCGACAATTTACAAGACATGGGAATCCAGGGAGGCAATATCGTAGGCTGAGAGGTAATGTCACCAGGAAGGTTGCCAGTAAGCAACAGCGATGCTGCTTGCTTACAACCGTAGTGCAATAGCATGTCATACACCTTCATGGTAACTCCAGCTCCAAGTGAACCGATGCCCTCGTTAACACCGTGAGGAAACGATGATTTCTTTCCGTCCAAACTTATCAATAATGGTCCGAAGTCAAAGTTTGAACATCACTGCTTTTCGACGCGTTCACGCCCCAGCCATTTATCCTGGCAAAGTGCATTTGCAATGAGAGGCTCAAGGAGAAAACAGGTCGGTGTTTTTTGAAAGAGGCACGATAAAACTATTATCATCCTCATCATCAGCTAGCGTGGCTGAATGCCTCCTTGGGAATTGGAAATATATTAACCTGATCAGGACGGATAGCAGCCAAAAGAGAGTTGCTTTTCCATGCCTTGGCAATGGCAGAGTTGAATGATTTCCATGTTGTCGCAATGTACTTGTAGGCATGAAAGATACTTATGCGAGTTTAATCCCTCCACCGCATGAACCTGCCGACGCACAGAATGCAACACAATGCGACCCCAATTGGCGATAGGGTATACAGAGTTAAGAAAGCTTCAACTTCTGCGATAATCGAAATTGAACCACCATGGGAGAGTATCATAACTCGTTTGCTGAGTGGCCACAGCGACATGACCTCGTGTGATTGATTTTGTCTTGGAAGTTCTACTAACGCCATGACTTCTTCCCTGCCTTCAGCCACAGTCTATAACCTTGATCAGTACCCTCTACTAAAGTCAGCTGATTTGTTGTTGATATCCTTTTCAATGGAATGCTTGCAAATTACAAGGGGCAAGGAAAGACCTACAAGTTTCACTATATCCTGCCACAAGAATTTCGGGTTTATTGGCAATTAAGCAAAACAAATACCCGACGTCCTTCAACACCTTCATACTGCAGTGAGCATTTGCCAATTGATTCGACAACGACTTCATTTTCTCCCTCGGGTAGCGTGCTTGAGGTAATGGCGGTTGTCATAGAGAGAGATGATCCACTTGGATCAAGGACAACCATTGACGAGCAGTAGAATCCATCATCCGTTCGTGCTGGTGGGAGGAACGCCACATCTCGTCCATGTCGTAAAGTGAATGGTGTCGAGCCGCGATATTTCACTGCCTCGTCAAGATCAATTATGGCATATGCAACTGGAGCAGGAGGTATTCTTGTGTGGGTCCTTGAGCGCTCCGATCCATCTCCACCGAAGCCTATATTGCCACCAAAAAACCCAGTGGAGTACAATACTGCGACGCGGAGTCCACCTTGTTCCGTCACAACTCTACCTGGCACAAGACCGGAGACTGGATTCTCACCGCAAGTAAGCTCACACAAAATATCTGTTACAGCACCTGTTTTAAATCACCTCATCACCTCCTTCAGGAGAGTCCTCTTTACGCTGATCATGAGGAAGAACACCCATCTTGCTATCACCTGAATTCGACATCAACAACCAATAGCGCTGCGACGGAATACGCATCGTTTCAGAATTTTCTCCTTGTCCGTTGCAAGATATCAGCGGGTAAACGGACAGCACGGTGTCACGAAAGTTTGAATTGACCACTGAGTTTACGCCCCCAAAAGTACACAGCACCAGTAGAATCCAACCCAAGGGATGACGTTGATACAGGGCAGGAAAGAGAAGAAAAGAAACCATCCGCCTTGACGCGAGAGGACGTCGAAGAGGCTAGAGTTGGTTTGCATGTCAAGAAATTTTCGCCTGTGTAGCACACGATGGATCCAGTTGTCGGCGAGTCAAGAATGGTCGGAGCGGCGAGATTAACATCATTCTGACATAGGACACCGATTGCGCGGTGATCTTGGTTTGTCTCAGGGTCTGAAATGTCTACACTTCCATACCATGGAATATCAATAGCACAAAGGCACAAACGATGCACAGGATTCCTATCAAGGACTGTGATACTGTCACTCCCAAAGGATACCTGTTCGTGCTCGAAAATCATAGCCACACAAGGAGGAGATCTGGGGCCCAGATCATACCATGTCAATGTTGCTTTGGGTTTGCAGAAATTAATAAATGTCGTGGCTGTCACTTCATCGATTTCAGATTTCTCTTGATAAGTTAAGAATTTTTGCCTGAGCCAGAGGTGGAATGACATCAGGCGCCGAAGAATTTTGATCTCCAGTTGTGACGTGATATACTGCAATACCACTTGAAAATGATGCAGCCAAGAGCGGAAGTGTAGAGATTCCAGATGAAGAAGGCTTGATCCACGAGAGCGACGTACACTGCGGCTCCTCAACAGGGGCAGATACATAGTTTTGAGACCGCAAAGGGGAAGATGATACTGACACCGTAGAGAAGAATCGCTCATGCGGCCAGAGACAATCGCTATCGCTGAGATCAGAGACATCCAATTCACCACGAATATGATTCAAAAGTCGCAACAACGACGTAGCCTGCTCTGCCGAAATACGATTCGTTCGAACTGCAAGGTCATACGACCAAACGCTAATGCGCCCGTCATTAAACCCGACGGCGACATAAGGATTGGCATCGTTTGGTTGTTGCAAGCGCAGACACCGTTTCCGCAGTTGAATTGGTTATTGGGACAGAAGTCCAACTGTCCCTAACGGCAGGCTTTGCAATGAAGACGACGGGACCTGAAGACACGTCGCGTCCACCGAGGAACAGCAATCCATCGGCTACTTGAAGTGTGGCGGGATTGTATTCATTGGACCCATCATCAATAGTTTTGGTTGTCAACACCGATTGCAAAGATGCAAGCGATACACCACCAGGATTATAACCCCATTTCCATACAACGACAACTCGTATCTTGTTCATTGCACCATTCCTGCTATTCCCAACCACTAGTAATTCAGCAAGTGCTGCGACTCTCACTCTAGAGCGCCCTTGTACTCGATGGACGCCCGCAGCAAGAGTGAGTACAGAAGTTACGCCAACAATTTTGATGTTGTTTGATACCGCAGATGATCGAGCTAATCTCATCTTTAGCTCATTCGTCAATAAATTAGCCGAGAGGACAGTCACGGGTTTATTCTTGGAAATGTCGACTTCTTGTATCAAAAAGTCTCCTCTACCATTGGCCTTACAAACGATGAGGTTGCCACTGAGAGGGTTCGATTTTGGTTCGGGAACTCCCTTGCCTTCGCCAGCCATGCCCGATGGAAATTGAAGTGGCTGCATAATGAATGAGCCGGGCACATCTTGATCACCAGCTATCTGGCTCTGCTGTTGGACATCATCGTACAAGACAGTCGTTTGCTGCATTGTTGGTCTTTCATCAGCAACTTCATCTTCATAAGTGGCATCTTCAATCAAGTCACCAGCATCTGCTTTAAACTCTCCCATCGTGTCATTACTAGCTCTTGGAGACAAGTCATACGAAGTATCAGTACCTGATTGAGAGATGGAGAAACCCAACATCGAATCAGAACTCATTCGGGGTTTGACCTCATCCTCCATGTAATCATCACTCTCATTTCTAGCAATATCGTCAAAGTTCGCTTCAAATCTAGGCGTCGCTGGAGCTGGAGGTTGCTCTTCTTCGACACTGCTATCGTCAGAAGTTGCAGCGAGCACAACATCTTGATGATCATTATTTGATGGGCTTTGATGAGGAAAAGCTCCTGTATTAAACGGATCAAATGGATCTGAACCAAACAGATCATCCGAAGCCGCAGCAGCAGCATCTTCTTCCTTATTGCCGTCTTCATTTGCAACCAAAAACGATGTACCAAAGAACGAATCAACAGATTGTCGATTGTTGTTGCTGTCCACGGGTGTCTCCTCCTCGGCTGTGGATGTGGGAGACATGTAATGACGATCCCCCTCCTCACTATGATCAGTCGAATACACCATATCAAGTGGTGCACCGCCAACTCCATCTCCCTCTTCTTCGTCTTTCAACACGAGTGAATCCAAAAATGGGTATCCCTTCTTATTCGAAATCATGTCATCACTGGGAGACTGTTCCATTCGTAAGGAAGGATCACGATCTTCATCGGCTTTATCGTCCAATATCGATTCACCATACGCTTCTTCAAATCGCTGCTGTTCATTCTTCTTATGCCAAGGTTGTTGCCTCGTCGGAGTGGATGGCAATTTGTCACCGGTAGGAGAGATTGGATCGAGTGGAGAAGGCTCCTCTTGTTCCGCAAAGTCTTTCATTCGATTGAGATTTGATGCGGTAATTGCTTCCTTGGCCGCCATTACTGCAGTGTCGTAGTTGTTGAAGACGTATTTGCCTTGCTGCTTGGGAGGAGCCTCTTCTACTTCTGCCTCCTCCTCTTCATGCTGCTGGTCAGTTTGATTGTCCACAAGATCAAAATTGGCAAAATCATTGATGATTTCTTCCTCGTTGAACGAATCCTCCACTGCTGCTGATTCTTGTTCCTCTACGTTATCAGATGGTACATCCTTGGCAAGAGCAGCAGCAGCAGCTGCAATATGAAATCGACTATTGGCAATCCTCCCCACACTATTATTGTTCTTGGGGGTATTATTATTGCCGCCGCCGCTGCTGGTGTTGGTAGGAGTAGATACCGCAGGTTGGTATCGACTCATAACATTCCCACCACCACTAGCAGCACGGGATGGCCCTTTGGACTGAGGTGCCACCTGTTGTTGTTGCTGTTGTTGCGGTTGCCACCTCCTTTGTACATTGCTATTGTTATTGATATTAGTCGGTTTGCTCTCCTCTACACTGGCAGCAGCAGCAGTAGGTGCTGCATCTCCATCTCCAGATGCTGCCGTAGATGGCACTAATTGCTTCTTCAACTGAGGCGGATCTTCTGGCGTGCCCAACTCTGACGAGATTGGAACTCCACCTCCACCTCCACCTGATGCGGCACGATTGGTCTTTCGTAATTTCACCCCCATAAATTCCGGCACATCACTCTTTGGCGAAGATGGCACAACTGGCATCATCATCATCTTCTTCTCCACTGGTACTACCATCTTCTTTTTTTCCACTGGCAACAACTTCTCCTCCTCCACCGTTTCTTCCCCTTCAAAACGTTCCATTCGTAATGGAGAATCAACATCACTACCACCACCTGCACTACTACGGGGACTACTCCCCCCCACCTTACTCTCTTTATACTTTTTCGCCATGAAACTCAACATTTGTGGATTACTCTTTCCACGATAATTCGGACTACCACCTCCTCCACCACTAGTAGTAGTAGTATTGGAAGATTTTCGTCCGGCAACAGTTCGTGAAAAGGCACCTGTGGTATTCCTCCCACCAATTTGACGTGGTGGTGATGTATTTGTTGTTTTTGGTGGAATGATGGAAGAGGGTGGTGGTGGCATTATAGCTTGTTGTTGTTGAGTAGTAGTATCTTCGGATGGCCAATCTACCTCCCCAATCACCTTATCAGTTGTTGGAGTTGGTCCTAATGATTGCGGTTGTGGTTTAGATTGCTCCACACCTCTACCACTCCCACCACCACCATTGCTATTAAGTGATCCACCACTCCCACTTCTACTACCACCACCAACATTGTTATTCGAACCATAACTATTCAAACTATTACTCCCCGCACTGTTTGTGGTAGCTCCCGAACTAGTGGAACGTAATGGGGGGGATGTTCTTGTAAAGAATCCAGTCGATGTTCGTGGTGCTCTTGTAGTAGGTTGTAGAGATGGTGATGGTGCACGTGGTTGTTGTTGTTGACGTGGTGGAATGGAGGAGGAGGGTTGTACTACTTGCTTTTGCTTCATTTGTGATGGTGGTTGTGGTGTTGCAACTACAGCTTGTTCCGGCTCCACCATTTTTTTGGAATGATTCCATTTCATGACAGTCTTGACTGCCGCCTTTGAAGTACCACCCTCTACATTCTGACCAAAAGAGGTACTTTTAGTAGCATCATCATCATTCATTTGAGTACGATTCAATCGATCACGTAATCTCATCTGCAATTCACTTTCTGTTTTACTAACCACGGAACTATTTCCCCCCGGAGAAGAGGGGGGTATGAATGATGATTTATGGTTCTTTTTTGTATGTAGGTATCGTTGTCTTGGTGACACTGGTGCTGTTGTGTTGTTATTGTTATCATTGATGTTGTTCTTATTTGCTGCACCACTTGATGTGGCATTGCCCACATCAATCTCTTCATCGAATGGTTCGTCAGTGCTCAATCTTTCAGGAGGATTGGAATACGTCCTTCGTGACGGCGGCTGTTGTTCATGATTAGCAGCAGAAGTAAATCTAGGTGGACTCCTACCAGCAGCAGCAGCAGCAGTAGGAGTCGATTTTAATTTCCGTTCCATAAAGGGACGAAAGTGCTGATCATTAGATTGACTCGATGGACTCGCCAGCAAATCACTCTTACCACCGCCCTTCTGCTGTTGTTGTCGCCGCATGTGAAAACTGGGAGGGGTAGGTGGCATACTAATCTCATCATCATCATCATTGTTGGACAGTAAAGTGGCAATGTCAGACTCATTATTTTTGGGTGGTTCTCCAAGTAATAAATCATCATGGTCATCGTCATCAGTGATTAAATTGGCGAGGGCGTCGGTGCGACGTCTTCGTGCTTCTAGGACTGCTTGCAGTTCGGACATTGTTTGGTAAGGCGGCGGGGAAATGATGCCCTACTGTACATCATAGTAGCTGCATGCACAAGCTGCCGCCAACACTTTTTGGAAGCAACGCAAAGAGCGAGATGGTCGTTTTTTTGTGGATTTTTTTGAGAAGTGTTCGCAAAGTCAAGAAAGAGAATGGAGTCGTGGAAGCGAGCATCACTAGAATCTAAGACAGTCAGCGAGGCAGGGTGGTATCCTCTCACTTTGGTCTCATATCATCTCCTCTTTGCTTTCCCGAAGCGATCGATCAGAGAAGAGAGCAGCGATCCGGATCTATTCACTCATCAGTTGCATTCAAATCTCTTGGTTGCATTGCTCATTGAGGATGACGCAGCAAGCTTACACACAGAACGTCTTAGTCTTATTGTTATTGGCTATTTTAGGATTACTGCCATACTAATTTCCCGACCGCGGCGTTGTACACATCAACAAACATGGAACAATGATCCAAAGTTACACTATCCTCCCCATCCATAAGAGCTTCAAGTGACATTGCACTCTCCTGAGAAGTGGACTGTTCAAGTTTGTACCCATATGTTTGCCCTTCTCCGCCGCCGCCCTCTCCTTCCGTGTCCTTGGTGTATCCCTCTGCAAAGACAGAAACAACCACATCCCTTGAAATATCATCATGCACAATCGTCAAAGCTGCATTTGGCATACCCTTCTCATCATCAAACAGCTCTGTGAAGTTCTTGAACCACTCAGATGTAGGTTGAGTGGCTTCTAACTGAAATGGACGATCGGTGAACCATTCGGTGTTCTTGTGGAACTTGTTTGATTCAATGTGGTATTCTCCATCTACATTACGATACAGAGTACACATATCTGCCATTTGCACAAAGAGCCACTTTGGTGCAGCAGCTGTCGCTTGACATGTGTCAAGTTTTGCTTGACAAGAGGATGAGGACGAGGATACTTTGGCACTCTTGCTCTTGTTGGTAGTTTTGGCGCTCTTTGCAGAGACCCCAACCGCATCATCAGGCCGCAACCTACGTCCACGGTTTTCACTGAGAACATGTATGATGTTCACGACACTTTCATGACGAAAGTTAGGAAGATGACTGGACATGGAACTGGTCTTCTTCTTGGGGGAGGAAATCTCGACGAGGTCGAGGTCGAGGCGTTTCTTCAAAAGAGCGAAAGAGCAGTGGTAGAGGGCGTGAGCATTGAGCATATCATAATATCAAGAAGTGTCGGTGTCGGCACAGAGCAGCAGCGATAGTAATAAGATCAACATCATATATAGAACATGAACTACTACAGAACATGCACTTACCATCTCAGCATCGTAGAGAGCACCACTGCCAGGGATGGCGCTGAATAGAACAGCGGCAGCGGCGAGGAGAAGAGGGAATGAAGACATGAGCTTCATGTTTGTTACGGATGTAATGATGTTAAAATCTGTGGTGAATTCTGTGTTGTGTTATGCACAGTGTTTGGCTTGTTATTGATGCATTGTGCACTCCCCCAACAGTCGAGGCTCTCTCTAGAGTAAGTAGGCTTGTGTTTCCACCGGTGAGCAACAGGACGCGTGTTCCGATTAACCCTAAATATGTGCTCGTTTCAATGGGACGCGTGTCAACATTCGAAGAAGATTCAACTACAAAATCGCAGCTGTCTGCTTTTGCACAGGTCGTCACGCAGTCTCCAGCAATCTCATCCGATGAAAACCCACTGTTTGAAGTGCAGACTGTGTGGCCTTTCAGTTATGAAAAGGTGTAGACTAACTATACAAGTACGAGATACGAGCATACTGCAAACTATATAACTATACATACACAGTGAGGTGGCGAATCAAACAATAGTACAACACTATCCGGACAATGTACTTGTATATGATATATGCTTCTGCGTTGAACGATGCAGATGTGCAGTCTGAATTGTGGTGTGGGCAATGGCAATGCAGCATACTGCAACTATAGAGTGAGATGGCGAATCAATTAGCACAATTCAGACAATGGTTGAATGAGATGTGAGTGCAGATGTGCAGTTTTTGTTGAAGTGATGTGAATTTGATGAACCTATCGTGGATTCGTATTTACATTCGAATAAGAGTCGAAAATATTGTTATATCATGTTTTTGGCCACTGCATACAATACCCATTATGTTCTTTTAGTCAGACCTGGTCTAGTCAAACGTAAAGGTGGAAGAAGAGACGAAGCACCCGCACTCCAGCTCCAGTCATCTTCCTAATCATGAAACTCATACTCTAGAGCTAAGTTAGGGTTCAAATATCGCTGTACACACTGAGGCAACTCCTCCCATGTTTGGTTATATTGCTGCCTCTTCGTCATCGCTCCTCCTTCTTTGTCTGCACTTTGCAGTAGTTGGTTACGATAGTTCACCATGGTGTGACCCCATCGATCAATCCTTTGCGAGTGTCGTACTTTCTTTAAGATCTTGATGCTGGACATGAGGCATAAGCTCAATGCGAGGAGGAAATTACATCTCGCTTTTGTGGTGGAGGTAGCACTGCTTCTGTCAACTCCAGCTGTGGCCGGAAGAAGGGGCACCGTTGCCTCACGGTTGGGACGAACTCGCTGTCGCAATGCACTCATAACGCCATCAGAGCCATTGCCAATCATGCTGCTGAGAATTAAAGGTCAACAGAAACATCCCCCACTACTTATTGCAGCACACAAATGAAAAGACGTCGGCTCACGGTTTATTGTTCTCATTGTTTCCAATACTTCCTTTGATAACTACATTGTTGAGATGATGTGGTGCGCCGAACGAACGTTGCAGAGTGGATTTGTCATTATTGTCCGAGAAGCCCTTCAAGTTCAAGCTTCTTTGAAGAGCGATGGTAAGGGATTCCTACGTTAGTAGACTTGTCCTTCCTTCCTGCCTCCGTTTCCCTTTTCTTCGCCCACCGCAAAATGACCAAAAGATGACCTGCTTGCTGCTGCATAATAATATTTTATGGTTGTGTTCGATGTGCTTTGCCGACCGACCCGAACATAGCCAATCATAGATTAGTAGCTGCAAAGGTGATGGATGTCATCGACGTCGTCGTCATCTGATTCCTCAAAATGTTAGAACTGGCAACGAAACAACCAAATTCAAATACGTCCATCGAGGCTGAAAATAATGCAACAAATAATGATCATCACAATAACCAGCCCCACTTTTCAGATGAAAGCAACATCGAATACGAGGCATCAACACAATCTACAACGCCACCTTCTATAAACAGCATCATCAAGAGAAATTTGCTACTGCTCACTCCTCTCTTGATCTGCCTCTACATACTCACTGATAGTACCCATCACAATGTACCTACTCTTATTGGCACCACCGCCACGGAAACACAACAGCAGCAGAAGCAACATCTAGCATTCGTCACGGCATTATCACGACATCCACCAGCCCTACGAGTATTTCGAATTGTATCTGAAAGTGCCTTTCTATTATTTTGTACGGCGTTTGCGTTGTGGGCTTGGGAAACGTGTCGTAGTAGTGGCCCATTACAAAGCAACCATCATATTGATGATGATGAATCTCTTGAGCAGTCATCCAATCAAAGTACCATAACAATATCATCACAATCCATTGGCAAATTACTCTTCTCTCCACCTCCCAATTCAATTACCGATAATGCTGCATGGATGGTTTATAAGAAACATCATCATCGATTATTGTTTCGAACAAGAAAACGACGGACATTTGGTAGTAATGGTGGTGGAATGAGTAGAAATGAGGAAGATTTGATTGAATTTCAGCCGCAGCAGCAGTCAGAACAAGAACAACAACAGCAACAAGAAGAAGATGATGAGGGTTTGTCGTCACTGCTAATGGACACTCCATCACGAACTATGCGGCTGAGAACACAACAAGATCTATTAGAAGATCAAGTCAATGATAATCATGATGACAATTACATTGAAAATGACCAAAATGGCAATAGAAATGAACACGATCCCAATACAGAGACAATATTCGAAGAACCATCGTCACCAGCATCACCACTACCAAAACCACCATCGTCAGCCTCCGTCCTAGGAGCAGCACTGGACATCACCACATTAATGTGCATGTTCCTAATATTCTTCACAATTAGTAGCGCAGAGGGTGGAAGGTATATTGATCACAAGGCTCGAGGTGGGATTAATATCAATCCATCATCCAACCACATCATCATCACCGATGAAGAAGGCAACAATAATCGAGAAGGTGAAACTGAGGATATTTCCTACATGAAATTCTTTGCCAAGATAGCTGCTCCCCTATTTCCCATTACACTCTTCATCATGTCAGCTTTACTGCTGATCATCCCATGGAGGAAACGGAAAGTACTATGGACAATCGTAAGTTTAACCCTCGGTGCACCATCCTACGAGGTAACGTTCCGTGATGGTTTCATAGGTGACATCTTAACCTCCACAGTTCGTCCATTACAAGATTTGGCATATACAGTGGTATTTTTATTCTTGGGATTGCAATCGTGGTGGGATTCTCAAGCGTACAATAATTCTACTACTGCCACTGAAGGTGGTATCAGCTTGGATGATGTACCATTGGAACGATCATGGCTCCTCCACACATTTATATTACCAGCATGCACATTGAGTCCATTGTGGTGGAGATTCTTACAGAACTTACGACAATGCTTTGATAGTAAACAACGTTGGCCGTATTTGGGGAATGCATTCAAGTATATGCTAGCAGCTGAGGTGGCTATATTTGGAATGTTTGATCCGAGTGTGAAGAAGCATCCAGTTTGGATTACGTGTTTCTTCGTTGCGACGTTGTATCAGGTTTGGTGGGATGTGTTTATGGATTGGGGATTGTTGGAATGGAATGAGGATGAGGTGGCGTATCGGTATTATCATTCCAAAAGTAGTAATGGTAGTGATGGTGGTGGTAGAAAAGGTCTCTTTTGGTGGTGGCCCTACAAACTCCGATCTCGACGAGCCTACCCCCATCGATGGATCTACTACACCATTTTCATCATCAATTTCTGCCTCCGATTCGTGGGTATGCTCACGCTTATACCACCGGTATACCTCTCTCGACGGACGGGGTTGGTTGTAAATACATGGTATGATCCTGACGTTCAGTTGTTTGTTGGGTCGATGGCGGCATCTGCGGAGATTTTCCGACGTACGATTTGGGCATTGTTGCGTTTGGAGTGGGAGGTTATCAAGACTTCACCGTCGCCGTTGATGTCTGGAAAGAACGAGGTTGACATAATACCAACAGGGGAAGATGACGATCTACTTGATCTGCTAGAGGAAGAAACAGACATGAAACCAATGGCCATTTCATCATCGTCGTCAAATAGAGGAGGAAGACTTGGATTTTTGACATCTAACGAGCGATGGCCACGTATATCTCTTGTATCACTGAGTGACATGTCCAACTTGAATGGTATTCAAATACTTAGCGAGTTGTGTGCCTGGGCAACGATATTCTCAGGTATAGCTATCATTGCAGCTGCTCATCGTGAAATTCTGTAGAGAGCTAGTTGCGGTTTGAGATGTGTTGTGATGCAACAAGGCATATTATTCTCTCATATAGTGATAATAACTACTAATACAATTAGATACTGTACAACACCAATCAATATCAATTCGTTGTTCCTTTTCACTCAAGTATCAACAAGTCCTATCTTGCTTTTCATCATCATATATCATCGTCCCCTTACTCCTCCTCTTTTTCTTCCTCCTTTCTTTCTTGAAGCATACGAGTCGCACTCAAGAGACGCAGCAACACATCCTCTTCGTCATCACTATCCTCATCAACATCATTCAAGCTAATATCATTCAATAATCCAAACTGATACAAATCATCATCATCTTCCTCATCTTCTGACAACATTGATTCCAATATCAAATAAGGATGTGCCTCCACAGAAACTCGTCGAGATCTGGTCACGGGACCTTGATGGATTGGCATTTGAAGTGCAGGATGTCCAGCCGATGCTGCTGCAGCAGCGGATTGTTGAAGAAAGTTGGGGGGTAATGTTGCCCTTCGACCTTGGGTTGTTTGTTGATGTGTTATGGTAGAAAGAGAACGTGGTCGTTTTTCTTGAGGTGATGGATTCATAATGTTCTTCACGTTGCCTTGTTGTTGTTTCTTGCGTTTGCTTGATAGACCGTGTCTCCTCAGAGCCCTTATTATTACTCTCATCGTCTTGACTTTCCTCGAATGCCCCCTCCTCGTCCACGGAGCTCTCCTCGTCCGCAAGCTCCTCCTCCTCCTCCAAACTTTCCATTCGATAACTCCTCAAATGGATTTCCGGAATCGAATAATAAAAAAAACGGATCCTCCTCTTTCAGCCGCTTCAAATCTTCCTGGGTATATTGGGATACATCCAGCGTTTCGGTTGGGGCATTGTCTGGATTGAGGCGGATGGTGGTGGAGGATATTATTGGAAATGTTTGTTGGGAGTGTGATGGTCCGTCGACTGTGTGACGCCGGCGGAATGTGGAGGCGGAGCCTCCTTCTTTGTCATCAGCAATTATGATGATGCCACTGCGGAGTGCCTCCTTGACAGAAGAGTACGTCTTCATCATTGTTGCAAGGTATTTATTGATGGTGGTTGCTGCACTCACTCTGCTCTACACACACCTTTCGACATCATGTTTATGCGAAGCAAGGCAGCTCCATCTACAAAAGTCTGCGAAGCAGAAGGCAGAGGAAGGCGCAGCTGTCACTTCTTAATGACCCCTCTTTCTCGAATACTGACACCAACTACTTAAAAAACACAACTCAATCATGGCGATGACCGCTTTTAAACATGGGCTCCCACAGACAACTTCGTGTATGTAATCAAATCTCTTGTCTAGCTAGCAACTTTTATACCTGCCCAAGACATTTTTGACTACACTGTTTCTCGGATCGGATAGACTCCAAGCTAGAAGTAACTACTAGTCCTGCCAGGAATACAAATACATTGACCTGAAATGATTGATATGCTAAGTTGACGGTTTCTAGACTCACTCGAACATTGTGTTTATTGTCTGCAAGTTCCGGACTCATGGTTCCTGAAGTATAAGTTGGTTTCGTAGCAGTCACCCTGGTTAGGTTAGAAATCCAAAATGTGAAAACGGAGAAAGAGGGGCCGAATCAAGGGCACGTTGGTCAAAGAAAGCCCCCCTTCCGCTCGCTGACACACGAACGTAAAAATGGGATTTCCAACCGGCAACGCTCATGATTTCCAAACAGTCCAGCTCCTAAAAGGCAACAACCGACCTGCGCCAAAAATAGACAGGTCGACCATGCCAACCTCTCATCAAACATATGCCGAATCAGAAGAAGCAGCGGCGGCAGCAGCAGCAGCCGCTGTCGACATGACCAACGGCGGCGAGGACAGTTTGGATGATCTAGTCATGATGGCTCCATCAACCGTTACTGCAGCGGTGGGGGAAACGTAAACATGACGATATGATTACTGCTGTTGCCGAAACGACAGCACAACATCATCATCATCATCATCACGATGCAGCAGCAGCAATAGCAACGACAACGACGACGAATGATCTAATGCTATTGACAACCACTGTAGATGATGAAATGTTGCCACCTGCACTTCCGCCTCCACCAATTCCACAAGCCGCCGCTGCTGCACAACCTGCCCCTCAGGTATTGCATCACCACAACATACCCACCACCACCACAGCCCCCCTCCTAATGATCCGTCCCTCCCCCGAAGGCCTCCCCGACAAACCAAAATCCAAACGCATCAACTGGGGCAAATCCCCACACAAAGAACGCCTCACAACAATCCTCAACGATTGGTTCTCCAAATCTGGTCAGTGCATCGACGAACATTCTGGATTGCCCATTCCCGATTATCGAGTGTATGCTTCCAAAGTTGGGATTAGTCGCACGACCTTGTTCAAGTATATTCATAAGGATCCGAGTAAGAGGCGGTTGTTGAGGGATGATGCGGGGAGTGGGACGAGGGGGAAGAAGAGGTTGATGAGTGAGGAGGATGTGAGGAGGATTGTGAAAGAGTTGAAGGAGGGAAAGGAGTGAGTGTGTGTATTTCTTATGGTGTTTATGTTTTGTGTTTATTGCTGTTAGCAATGCTATGGATGCTCCTATAGGAACATTTACTGACATCATGTCATCTCATATCATTCACATTATTACTCACACCTGTCTCGTTCTATAGTGATAGCTCACCACCCTCACGTAACGAGGCAGTCGATTTGATCGTCAAACGCTTTGGTCTTACACGACAAGCTGCCTCACGTCAATTGACAAGACATGTCATGCCAATGTTTCACAATGAAGGGATTTATCTTGTTGGAGGTGACAATGCTGAGGATGATGCTGGCGGAAAACTTCCTGCTGCTGCTGCTGCTCAACAACAAGCAGCGGTGGGTGGTGTCACGACAATGACGGAAACAGGAGTAGATGACGACATTATCACTACTATTCATCAAACCAAACGATCCATTGTTATAAGCGGTGTTACATCCGGTCTTGGACGGGCGTTGTTGGGGTACTTTTACAATCATGGACATACCGTGGCTGGATGTGGTCGAAGGGTTGGTGAAATTCAAGCGTTGCAAGCTCAATTTCCAAATGCAAAATTGAGTGCGGTAGATGTGTCGAATGATAAGAGTGTTCAATTGTGGGCAGACACGATTTGTGGTGGTGTAAATGATGATGATCATGAGAATGAACGTAAAGTCGACTTAGTCATTGCCAATGCTGGCATATCTCCTGAAACGATGCATCAAACCAAGGCTGCGTGGGAGGTACCCCGCCAAGACTTTGATGATACAATTGATGTGAATATCAAGGGTGTTTCTAATATGATTCGACACTTTGTTCCACGAATGATCAAGAATAATGTTGGGACGTTTGTTGCCATGTCATCGGGTCTTGGACGATCGCCTAATCCACATCATGTCGCGTATTGTGCTTCCAAGTGGGCTGTTGAGGGAATGGTGAAGAGTTTGGCCATGTCTCTTCCTCCGGATGGACCAATGTGTGCGGTACCACTCGCACCGGGTGTCGTTCAAACTGGTATGCAACCTGGTAGTTCAGACGGAAAGAATGACGGATCATTATCATCCTCGTCGAGTGGAAATATCGACAAGTGGATTGAGGTGGCTGGTCCAATGATCTTGGGTCTTTCACGGAAAGACAATGGAAAGAGTTTGAGTGTGAAGGGGTTTTACTCTGTGAGATACCGTCAATCATGGTCATTTCCGGATGGATCTGGAATTCCAGACAGAGTCGGACATATTTTTTGATTGGGCTGCTTCCGTCGCATGTCTTGTCTCGCAAAACTGCATCTCTAAGGAAGGTCTTGGACATTGGTTGGTACATAGAATAATAACAACTTCACATCATTTTGTTTTACATCATGTCTTTTTAGTCTGAACTAAAAGCGGCAAGATAAGCTCTTGCTTTTCTGGGTCTGGGCTGCAAAACTCTTGCTCTTGCTCTTGATTGTGAGATCATTCGCTGCTAGCACGGCACGAGGTACGAGTACGAGCCAATATCTTTTTGCATGTGTTGTGATATGAATATGGTATATATATATACATCACGATTGAGAACATCGATCTCTTACATTCAAATAATTATCTTTCTACTTAAGTTTTCTTACACATAATTGAGGTTGAGGTACTTTTCACTTGTCACAGTAGCACACACTCAATCTCATATCCATTTCAACCTCCGAAGTAATCAGAATAGACGAGTTGTTCCACAATCCAAATCTGGATGAACAAGACATGTCATAACGCTACTCTAGGACTGAGGCTCTTAAACAGGGCATGCAGGACACTCCCCACAGTTAGGTCTGGCGCCGCTGCCCCCAGTGCTTTGACAAGTGAATCCATCATTACTAAAAGTCCCAACACCAAAATTTCGAATGCCTTTGATACCATTTTGACATGCAATAAGTGAGCTTCCTTTCTTCACCTCAACATGCAAATTAGTACCGCTAATCAGGATGAAACCATCACTTCCATTCTCATACATGTTGACTACTCCGTCAACATTCAACGTCCCGTCTAGATCGCCAACACTCTCAATGTTGTCAGTGTCACACCGTCCTACCAGTACCTTTGGACACACATACAATACAACTCATATCTTTCTTGTTTCTCGTGATCGGCGATAAGCATTCAATATGCTTTTCTTTCAATCCAACTTCGTATATATTATATAGTTGGATGGGACAGTCAGTTACCAGCCCATTTTTTCCGTTGTTACGAAGGGTGATTGAACCTTTGAGATCAACTGTAGTGGTTCCAGCTCCATCAATTTTGATGCCATTTCGTTCATTGCTACTTGCCTCCGAATCTTTCACGGTGATCTCTTCTCCATAGAGAGTCGTACCAGATCCATAATTGAGACGAATGCTACCCGAGCTATCAACCAAGCCCACATTATTATTGCTTCTCACTTGATTGATGGAAATTTTGTTTCCAGTACTTCTGTTGTCCACGTCAATGCCTCCAGCATTGTCTCGCACGATCCTGGAAGAAAGGAGAGCAGCACCAGCACGCAAAAAGCCAAGGAATGCAAGTGTAAGTAGGTGCTCATTACATATCAAATTTCCAATGTGTACAACAGCAAAGAGAGCTGCGAAACAAACTCACGTGGTTGATATCTTGGTACTATTACCTGGATCATCTTTCACTGCAATACCTGAACGATTTCGCGACACTATAGAATCCTTAACGTCGCCGCTGTTTTTGACATAAATTCCTTCCAAGAACTTTTCAACTTGGCAATTCTTCATTTTTGAAGCTCCAGTCAAGCAAACACCACGATAGTAGTAGAGTTGACAAGCCTTCTTCTGTTGTTTATTATTGCCAACAGTGTCGTCACACTCGACAGCTGCATCACTTCCAAGTGTCGTGATCTGGGAGATCGTGTAACCGTCGCAATCAAGTTCAGCATTGCCTTCCAAAGTGATGGCACAATTTTTGCTATTGGTCGTGCGACTCCAGTCTTCGGCACAGAGAAGGTCTTCCATAAGGGTAATTTTGTCGCCTTCCATAACAGTTTGGCCACATGTTTGCTTGCTGCTACTACAGTATGGTGGAACTGGCGCCACTTTACCGGACTTGCTCATGTCGGATGACGACAAGCTGTTAGACTTTTGAGACTGGACATATCGGTATTTATTGGCACTGTGTACAGAAACGCCAGCAATGGTTGCTCCAACAAGAAGTGTGCAACCAACAGCAACAGTGCATAGTTTTTTCTTCAAGGAGAAAAAAGGGGGTGCGTCACCCTCCTTGGCATTGACATCCTCCTTGTCTTCGAAGCTGTTAATGCTGATGCCGTCCTCACGATTGACAGAAGATGGAGGGTCAAAATTGACCTGCTCCACATCAAATGCGCCTTCCTTGGAATGGTCGATTTCAACTTGGTAGTTTGGTTCGCTCATGGTGATGGTGAGTGATTTTGACCTTTGACCTACGCTACAAAATATTATATACATTAGCATACAGTGATGTGTAAATAATTCATGTCAAATCTCTTGATCACGGAAACACGCTACTTGTAGGCTTATTTATGCTCAATTATCTTCTGCCCCTCCAGCGCCCCTCAAAAGCCCCCTAAAACCAAATTTCACAAACATCCGTCGAGGAGTAGAGATGACTGCTTCTTGCTTCTGCTTGGGTGGTTATGTAGGTATATATGTATCTCTACTTAGTGATTGATGCTGCTGATGGTGCAATACGCAGATGATGTACTAACTATGTACCACCTAGACGACTTTGATGATAGATTTGACCTGAACAAGAGCAAGAATGTGTCCAATGTGGATGCACAATCACAATTGACTCTTGCTTTATAAAGTTTTGGACCATCTTATGGTGTGTTCTTCTCATTTCTGGAGAATAACTATCGTACAACTTAATACATTTGTTATGTACATTGTTATATAAGAAAGTATGCATATATAATACACTCGTCTTTTGTGTTTTGTGTACACTCTAGTATAGTCTTGTCAAACGAAGCTCCAACTCCAACTTCTGTAACTCTAAATCATCCACACAAGACAACTCTGATGATGATATCATCACTCCCACTCCGGATACACCCTTGCCACTCAAATTAGAATGCTTACACCCCCATCTCCAAATCTGAATGTAGCTATTGTCATTCATTTCCTGCAATGAAGATAGAATGAC
This sequence comes from Skeletonema costatum, assembly GCA_018806925.1. Classification (NCBI taxonomy): domain Eukaryota; phylum Bacillariophyta; class Thalassiosirophyceae; order Thalassiosirales; family Thalassiosiraceae; genus Skeletonema; species Skeletonema costatum. The sequence continues at coordinate 24,854 of JAHBBA010001068.1, read as the reverse complement.
CATGAACCAATCTCGAATCAACTTGTTATTCAATTTATCTTGTCCATATCGATTGCAGGCATCCCGATTGAGAATGTAGTCTATCCATGCTGTGGCAGATTCTTTTGTGGCGTTGGATTGAAAGTGACATTCGACAGTAGTTAATGTCCCCCGCTGATTATTTTCATTTACTACGTAGCACAGGGCACTTGATTTGTTTTCGTCGAGAAACAATCGCTTCGCCTTTTCTTCTGAATCATGTATTGAGGTTGTATTTACGAGGAGTAATTGTGAAGTATGCAGTTTCTCCAATACATGATCGACTAATTCTCTCTTGGAGCGGGGATTGTTGTTATTATCACCCAGTAGTGTAAGTTCTGCAAGATAGTTTGTGTTGACGCCCAATTGAATCGGTAGGTAATGTTGACTGCATATTTGAATGAGAGTATTTGGTTGGAGGATGGTGTCGTGTAGTTGATGGGAGGTGAGGCTTAGTGAAATGAGATCCGAGGGGTGCAAGTAGCAGATGAAGATTTCGATTCCGACGGTTTCTAGTAGAGAAGTGATCAAGGATGACGATGACGATGACGAAGTAGTAGAGGAGGAGGCTGCCGCCGACGACGTTGCCATCGTTGAAACTTCTATTGTACTCGCTTCTTGACGTATGTCAGATTGCGCTGATGGCCACAGCATGCAAGCAAGCTCAAGAAACCAAGAAGCAAGAGGCGGCACTTGAGTTGAAGCTTGCAAAAGGAGCTGCGTGATACGAATTTCTATATAATAGCCCTCAAAATTGATTATTGTCCCAGCCTGCCAACAACTTACCTACCAACAACTCAAAAATCTTGCTGCTCTTTGCCGTGCGTTGGTCTTGGCTCTTGGCTCTTGCCATCTCCTTGCCTTGCCTCAAAGTAACACCAACATGAGAGTCCAAATCCACCTCCGCGCCGAGAAACTAACCAACCTCGCCCGCGGCAAATATCTAGGCCGTCGCTCCAGCCCCTACTGCACCATCGTCTCCAAATCCGAAAATACAAATACAAATTCCACCAAAGTTTTGGGAAGGACTGAAGTAATCCATGCCAACACATTTCCACACTTTACCAAAAGTGTCATTATTGAGTATGATGAGGAGGTTGCGTGGACTCATCTCAAGATTACCATTAGGGATTGTCGTGCGCTGAGGAGTATTATTGGTAGGGGCGGTCAGAGAAGAAGAAGAAGTAGGGATGATGGTGAGGAGGAACAGCAGCGTATTGCTCGCAAGCCATTCTTTGGTCTTGGTGGAATCCACAACAACACGGATGATCATGATGACAACTCTAACTATTGCAGTGATAATGATCCAATCATGGGAGAAGTCGATGTAGAAGTAGGTGAACTACTCAAATCCGATAATGGCAAAGAACAAAAATTCGAATTGAGCACCGGTGGAACATTATTCGTCTTTGTTACAGAAAGTATCCAAGGAACGGATAGGGGGGTGTTGGATTGTCAAATTCGTGGATTGGATGTCAAGAATATTGAGAGTGGATTGTTAGGACTTGGGGCGGTGGATCCGTACTTTGTTATTAGTAAGAAGGAGAATGATACCAAGAAGGGGACGACGCGTCATTATGATGTGTATCGATCGGAACATGTTCATGATATTATTAATCCTTTTTGGAAGCCGTTTCAGATTGATTTGGAACGGTTGTGTAATAATGATGTGCATAAGCAGTTGAAGATTACTGTGTGGGATCAGCAGGATAGAGGAGAGGATAGGTGGTTGGGAGAGAAGGACACTACTGTGGCAGAAATGATGCGACATGTGGCCAAGCGGGGTAATGCAGATAGAGAATCTGCGTTGAGGGTGGAGGCAAGATCGGAAAAGGGTGATAAGATTGATTTGCGTGCATTGTTGGTTATTTTGAAGGCTGATGTTATTTCTGCAAACAGAAAAATGAAAATGGCGAACGAAGGTTCGGTAGTTATTTGCTCTGGTCGATTCGATACCGTTGGAGTAATGATCGAGAATGACGAATCATCTAGATAATAAGTAGCTGCAGTAGAACTCAGGTGCTACCTACGCCATGAGTAGGTCCGAGGTGGCACGTGTAGGCAGGGTTATCGAGTCTATCGGTCGATGAAAAAGGCGTAAAGCAATGATGAAGAAAAAAAACTCTTCATCAATCGTGTAGATGAAAACGTAAAGAAAAGGTAGGAATACATATTAAATGTTATACTCTAGCAACAACTTTGTAATGACCTAAATATATAATTTTGCAGAAGAACCTACGTTTGACCCTCACTCCTACCTGGTCATGATTTCTCTAATTGCCTTCAAATTAGCACACAAGTCCTGTGCAATCCTACCCTCCACCAGAGCCACAGGTAAATACGGCCTCGGACTAACCTCCACAGCATACGTCAACCGCATCGCACTCTCCCCAGGTGGCGAACACCCTGGCAACGGCTGCATCCGCCACACCCCCTGATACATTCGGAATTCTCCATCATCCTTTTCTATACTCTGCATGGAAATATCCTTGTGTGGTAAAGAAGACAAGGCGAATGGTCTTGGAAAGACATATCGTGTCAATTCTCTCCCCTTGCTTTCTCTGACACGCTCCCCTCTGGATTTGCCTTGGTATATCTCATCTTCATAATGAGCAAAATCTGGCATACCCGAGGGCCATTCTCGCACTTCAAGGGTGGTTCGTGCGGAAAAGTTGATACCCACCACTTTCGCTCCGCCAACCTGCTTTAGCACTGCACCTTTCATATGATTGGCAATGGCCTTGCACTGATCTTCATCGGATAGTGATGTATCGACAGAAATCTCCCCCTCTCCCCCCGAATAGAGCTCGAGTACCTCATTCACCACTAAATTGGGAACCACCTTTTGTAAATTGGGATAGTCGGTTAAGAGTTTCCATACGTCATCGACTGATACGGGAATGTCAATGCCTGCAAAGATCCTTCGTGAGTTTTGAGGTGCCTTTTCGACACGGACTACTGGTTCTCCGGGTACTAGACACTCGTCTTCGTTGATGAAGGGGGGTGCCATGTCGGTTAGTGTGTAGTCTACGTCTTCGTATTTCAAAGTTGATACGTCGAAATCTGATTGTGATTCATCAGGAATATCCTCATTTTCTATTGTCTCCTCTTCTGTTGTCGTTACTTCAGTCTCAGTCTCTATTGTTGCTTCTAGTGATGGTTCAGCGTCACTTACTGCAACAGATGCTTTTTCTGATTGTTCATTAGTTTCCTTCGTTTCTTCAACCTCTTGCACCTGAACTTCCCCACCAGCAACAACTGCCGCCTTTCCAGCTCCATTAGTAGCCTCAAACGCAACCTCAAACGCCCTCTCCGTAGCATCCCTCGCATTCATTACAGCCTCCGCAGCAGCCTTCTCGGCCACTGCCAATCCCAATGTTGCATCTCGCTTCGCTGCCTCCAATTCTCTTCTGGCCCGAGCAATATCCTCTTCTACTTCCGATAATGCCATCTCGGCTGCATCGAATGCATCAGCGACTGATGTTTTGGCGAGTGAGATGGAATCCATTGCTACCAAGGCATCTGCCTCAATTTGCGCTTGTGTTTCCAAATTCAAAGTCTTCCCTCTTCCACTACTCCCGCTTGAGGGTGATCGTAGAATTACCGATAGGGCAGTGGAACGTACCTCCTCCGCGGCCATTTCGGCAGCATTCATTGCTGCATCTGCCAATACCTCGGCGATTGGTTGACCTCCCTTTTTGGTGAATTGTACAACATTGTCTTCTACGTCGGATAGGCCTGGGAGGAGGCGTTTGACTCGTTCTTTGGCGCTTGTGACGCTTTTTCGCATTCGATTTCTTACTCCGCTTGATGCTACGTCATCGTTGTTAGTATTGTCGTTGTTATTGGTGGTGGCGGTGAATAATTTTGGTGATATTCTAGAGGCATCATTACTGAAACTGAACTTGTTGTGGAGTGCAATGAAGGATTTTGATTTGTGGTTAGAAAGACTTGGAGTGAATGCACTGAGGCAAGAGGAGCAAATGCTCCATATGAATAGGGAGAAAACTGCGGCCGACTTCATTAGACGTCTCGATAAGGTATTATTTGACTGCTATGAAGTAGATATAATGTGTAGGGGCGCCCAACCGAAGAGAGGAGGAACATGGATTTGATGTTTATGAGTGCGGCGGCGAAGTCGCGAGGGAAAGGTGTCAAAAAAGATCTTCCGGAGCAAAAAGGGGGAACTCAAGAAGAGAGACACTGCTCAATCAAGTGCTTTTCAATCTTACGCTTGTCATTTGTCATTGTCTTGCTACATGCAATGCAGTCAAAGCACAAGAAGTCATCCAATCAGAATATCAAAATATACCAGCATTATTTCATTACGCATTACTTCTCCAAGATAATATTCATATAAAAGAAGTGCACATAGTAAAAACCCTCACACTACCATACCCTCAACCCAAACTCACTTCCACAAAAACGTAATAGCCTCACCCGAAAGTCCAAAACTCGAAATACTATCCTCCACAAACGGCATCAAATCCACCGGTGGGAACTTGGCCTTCAACTCAAACGCTCTACCAGCCTTGGCATCTTCCCTAATATTCGAGTCGTCCAGTTGTGCACAAAAGGCATAAATGACCTTGACGGGTAAATCACCGTTGAATTTGCGCACGAGTCGTTTTCCATTGGGCATGCGGAGTTGGACTTTGGCAATGTTTGCTTGGCCAGTGGTGGTTGTGGGTTCGGTGGGGACTGTCATGGATAGTATTTCTGTTGTGAATGGGGATAGTTTGGATTCTTCCTCTTGTTTCTCTTCTTCATTGTTGGCATTGTTGTTGTCATTTTCTTCTTGACCAGTGCTCTTGGTTGTTGTTTCATCTTCTATGGATTTGCCAATACCGCCAGCATCATTATCTTCCAAAACTTGTACTTCGTCATCATCGCCATCATCACTTTGTTGTTCACCCGAAGCATCTTGCATACTAGCACGAATTGCAGCCTCCAATTGTTCCTGTTCACTCAATTCATGCACAGGACGTTTTGCCGGACGACTCTCACCACCACCCATTCCAAACCCACCACCACTTCCACCAGCAGCAGCAGCATAACCATGCCTCGCCGGCATGGGCAACTTATCAAACGAATGCCTCGAACAAAAATCACTCGCAATTTCCACAAACTGCTCACTCGTCAATGGATTCACCTGTGTCCACCCCTCCTTCCTATACAATAAACTCCCAGTACGTGGATCAATAATGGCAATGTGAGGATATCCCTCCACTTTGTACCTTTGACAATACGTCATTCCCTCGGGAGACGTACTGGCAATCTGCCAAAAGACAAATCCCTCACGGACCAGGTTTTCAACTAGTTCATCGTGCCACACGTCACGATTGAGGGCATGACAGGCAAAGTCATCTTCGGTTTGAATGTTGACTAATAACCATCGACGGGCGTCCTTGGCAAAGTTTTTGGCACCTAAAAAACCACCGGCACGATGGATGAGATGATTGGGTGGTTGGAACATGGTGGATAGACTTGGTGGATTATGTTGTCGGTTTGGTTGTATGGGTGGGTCATTTCCTCCTCCGGCGGCCCATGCTGTCATCGTCACTTGCATCGTCATCATCATTGTAGTGGTAGGAATCTTCATCAGATTCTTCCATGACTTCACCGACAATGTTTCCATCTTGATCGACCACTTGAACTTCATCATCATCGCTATCGTTGTTATTATTCAGATTGTCGTTGTTATTATTTCTTGCCGCTGCAGAAGAGGAGGAATGAGATCTTGATCCAGTCCTACGACGTCTTGACGAATTGTTATCATTGTTGTTGTTGTTAGAACCATCATGATGACTCATCGCCCCCCCACCACCACCACTGGCACTACGATTTCTCCGATTCCCCCTGGCACTCGCCGCAGCAGCCTGATTGACAGTCTCACGTAAATCACGAGAAGCCCATGTATTCGCCATGACATCTTCCATTGGATCATGATTTCCAATTCCACCACCACCCGCTGCAGCAAAGCCTCCACCACCCATCATGCCCATCATCATCATTTGTTGTGCCGCATTGGGACCACCCACTGCTGCCATGAGGGCAGCGGCTGCGGCGGCATCATTGTTGTTATTATTCCCACCGCCGCCGCCGGGGGAGGGAGGACCACCGACTAGGCGCATGGAGCGTGTGGCATCTGGTGCACGAACATTCGGTGATCCCATTGGGCCCATTCCACCCATTCCACCACTTGGCCCCATTCCACCAGCGACACTCGCCACACCACTTCCACCACCGTTGTTATTATGATCCATAAAAAGACTCACCGCCATCTCCAATTGATTCCCACTCATTTCTAAATATTGGCGAGCTACATTGGGATCGGCGGAGCCGGTGAAGGCTAGGAATTGGGAGAGTTGATCGTCGGTTATGTTGTCTGTCATTTTTGATAGTTGGTGTGGTTATGTTGTGAGGGTGTGGGCGGGGTGATGGGAACTTTTTTATTGTCGAAAAAAAGTGACGGGGTTTGGATTCGGTGGGTTCGTTGGCGAGAATGATCGCTGGATTTTGAGATGGGCATCTTTTCAGTTGTCGCATCGCGTATATATCAAATCAGAAAAGATATCATTCATTTGCAGCAATAATCATGTTCATGTTGACATTCAATAACCACAAGCTGTAGAGCGTCAAGTATTGCCGTGTATTATATCTTGCCTTACAGTGCTGCAATAACAAGACTTTGAAATGTTCTCTAGGAGCTGCCCAGTCGGTTAGGCGCACAGCCAGCCTCATTGGATGACTTTTTCAAAGGATCCTCGATCCTCTTGCTCACTGGCCAAATTTTGGTGTTTGATCGCGCACCTCGTCGGACCCACACATCCACACTCTTGGACCCCTCGTGCCTATTCATAGGCAGACGAAAGAACCATCATTGCAAAGGGTATTCTAAGCTCTACACCACAAGAGAATCAAGGCGCTACTACGTTGGTTTTCCGTAAGAACAGATCTTCTTGTTGTCATGCTACCGATCCCCAGATGTCGACTCATGATCCTGTTATTAGCACGAAGGCCGCCTGCAATAGACGAACGCCACCAAAGTTTTCTTCTCGAAAGTTGACGGCATTCTACTTTTTCATTCTTACGGTAGTGTTCATGTGCGGTCGGCACCTACTGCCACGGCCGCCATCGGTATACAACAACAGCAACAACACCAAGTCGTCAGCACCATCCACAACAGAAATCACACCAACTACAAACTCCAATAGTACTAAAATAACAATACCCCCTCTCAAAGACCTCATTGACAAAAACGGAAAAGTCATAAGTGACATATCCTGGATGCTAGACTTTGCCATCATTGGCTTTCCAAAGTCAGGAACATCCTTCTTGAAAAACTATCTCAATCAGACGGAAGAAACGTTTGTGTACCATCGTGAATTCTGTATAAAGAAGTCTAGTGATTTAACACGGTTTGTGGAGGTATATCATGAGTTGCATGTGCGATTTCAGCAACAGCAGCAAGTACAACACAACAACAACAAGAACAAGAGGATACGATTTGGATTGAAATGCCCAGGAGTACTCTATCGATCACACGATATGAACATATACAAAACGTACTTTCCAAACACCAAATTCATAGTCGGGATACGCCACCAGTCATGTGGTTTGAAAGTTTCTACAACTATCAAGTGGGTCGGAATGTATCATTGCCTGCATCAACGTCAAGTCTGATTGGTAAATGTGAAAATCATCAAAAGGTGTGTACAGATCGAGCACGCTTTCATGCTGCATTGGCTAGGTTGAGAAAAACACCACTGGTGGAGAAGGAAGAGGTCGACTTGTTATTTGGTACTCGATATGAAGGCAATTACAGCAACATACCTCCTCTTTACATCCTCTCCTCAACAACAAAGACGAATCTTGAGCAGTAGCAAACACAAGAAACAACAAGATGGATTTCCGAATCAACTGTTACTTTATGAAGTACGACAATTGCATCAAAATGATACTACACCTAGAAAACTATCAGAGACTCTTCGCAACTACTTGGATATTCAATCAGATTTACCTCCAATACTCTCGTATAAGAATATCAAACCTCGTGCAATTAATATTTGTGACGATGTAACATGCAAATGTGAGAAGGTTGTTGGTAGATCATGGGACAGATGCGGCAATTTGGATTAAGGATTATTTGATGGAGAATCCAACTGTAGAGATTGCATCTCCAGAGTCATTTGTGCGTTTGTTGGATAGCTGGAGTGCTGATCCTTGTGCAACTGCATCGTGAAATGGGTGACATTTATTTATTTACTCAACTAAAAGAGCATCAGGTATAGGCCGATCTTCGAGAGACCATACATTTTTATAATCATTACGAACTTACAAGTCAGACATAAATTCTACTCTTCTCAAACACCTTCTTCAACTTCGTCATCTATCACGAACAAATGATCAGATGCATGGATGGAAGAGACTTGGTGACGACTTGTCACCCAATTCTTGGCCCTTAGCATGGATGCGTGGCACACTTGGACAGCCTTGATGAACATCACAAGCAATGGAAGGACTGACGCCATAAGAGTCACTGGAGGCATACCTCGTGCCCAGGAGTAGCGACTCCTTGGCGTTTCTGTCCATGATGGCACTCCGAGGAACATGACATGCATCACACCAAGAGCGAGAGCGGACCATACCACAGGACCGAACACCAGCATGAACTGCGCCTTGTTCATTTCATGAGCGACAGACGGCAGAGATGCAATGCCAGTTATGGTAAAGAGGCTTGTGCTCAACACAGCTGTAAGCATCGATGCCTCGGTATTCCATTCCATGTAGCCATCATCCATCAAAAAGCCAAAATATTCTCCTCCAAATATCAATAGCATCATACATGCGTGTAGCAGGACGAAGTACAAGGATAAAAGTCCTACCTGCTTCCGTATCGAGCATCCCCAGATCAAAAATCTGGGTTTTGTGTCAATGTAAGTCACTTGTTTCAAGAGACGGATACACGTGCCAGGTAGCAAGGATAGTGAAAAGCCCCAAACCGCAGTCCATGCGAACATCTTACTTGAGTGTCTTGCGAGTAAAGTGTACCATTGGAAGTGTGGACGGCCAGAGACTTGTACAGTAACATATGTGAAAGCTATTGCAAAGAGCAACATCATCGCCGTAGTTGCATGCATCCACTCCCAGCCAATGTTGTCCTGGCATGATTGTAGGCATTTATACTGATCAATAGGGACAACGGTGGGGGAATAGCCGAGGTACTTGGCGAGGGCTGCAATCTTTTTGACACATTGATCGCTTGGTCCACAGACACTTGTAGTCAACTTCATTTTGCTATTCAAACTATTTTGCATTTCTTGGATAGCTCCAGTATCATTGAATGCTTTGACCCAATGATCCGATGTGATATTTAGCGCTGCTAGGGTATCCTTTAGATCTTTAGTTCCGGTCTGATTCGTCGCGTCAACGAGGACACACCCTTCTTTCAGCAGTGTATAGTTTTGAATAAGGAAGGAATCAATTGCATAGCTTGGAATCACGATTACGACGATATCAGCATTTGCCAAGCACTCTGGGAAATGTTCAATAGTAACATAGTCACTGTCAAAAGGGTCAATAGGCTTCGTTGACATGGGCTCCGTAAAGACCAATTGGTATTTCCCATGTTTATTTGAGTGCAGGTCGTGCATTCGAGCAGAAGCCGTGAGCTTTGTCTCCACACCCAACGAACACGACCTTAGTTTTTTCTTCGAAAGTTACGTTTGTCATTTTGGTTGTATTATTTATTGTTTTGTTTTATGAGAAGCAGCGTGTGTGTAGCAGGAACAACTGGGATAGACGTAAGAGCAAGAGCTTTCTCAGCCTTCTCGTTGTCACGAGCAAGAAGAGTTGAATAACTCCGAGATAAGAATCCCGTTGGGACAGATGTGTTGTGTGTCAGAAGACATATGTCACAACTTGCTGTGTTGTCTCAAGCCCATTCCTCTCGGAAGATAGGTATCAGAAGAGATACCAGCAGACGGTGCAAGCAGACCCCACCAATCATCTACAGGGTAATCATATCGATTGGACGACCCGTTTTCAGCCATAATTCAAATTGGCTATTGAACTTGAGTCTTGGTGCAGCTTCCTCCTTAAACGCGGTGTATTCACTCAAAGAAAGATTTAGTTGACGACAGAACACTTCGTCACTAGCACCAGCCAATAAGTGTATTGGAGGCAGCAGGACTTTGTCTCGTGGAGTCTTCGATGAGGGTAAATGGTACTTGGTTGCTTCGGCTCTGCTAGTATCACCCGTTTTCAAAGCCAGTACTCCGAGTAGCTGTTCTTTTCTTTCTTGTTCTTTCAAAAGGAAATTCCACCGAGGGAGGAGACGATTGTACAAAGATGTTGCGATGTATCGACTTCGAACATTACCAGCATTTTCTGTCGTCATCCCTTCCTTGTTGGGTAGATCGATGTATCCAGTCATGTTGTAGAATGAAAGAGTTTGTTGAATATTGTCCATACTGAGAGTTAGCAATGGACATTCGCACAATTTGTTGGAAAGAGAGGGCCATCCCCACAGTGCAGCCAGGTAGTTAACCTTGGGTATGATATTTTCGGCAAGGCTCAGTGAATACACCGATGGTGCCGTCGCCAGAAGCCTTACTGCCAAGGTGTTGTCACTTTTGCCAGTGTTGCTCTTTACATCAATGTCGTCAAAGTAATCCATCTTTGTACATATATTACTCGTTGAAAGTGACAATATTTGAGGATGCTTCAAAATGGATTTTCTCAGAGCTGTTTTCTTCACGTCGCTGTCGTCAATACTGCTGCTGCTGCTGCCTTGTTTCGTGCCCTTTTCAAGAACATTCGTGAGTAGTTGCATCTTTGGCCGTAAATTTCCATCAACAGCTAATCCGAGTATTGAAGGATTTGACCCAACAACAGTAGCAAGTTCACTGTCGGTCAAGTCACAATAATCACGGAGAAACTGGGCGGTGGATCTGAGATTGGAATCCACATCCAACTGCAAGAGGTTGGGATGATTTGTGACTATTTTGGCCAATAGCTTCTTCTGCTTAGGTGGGATTGAGTCAATTGAGAAATTGCACCCCAACAATAGTGACAGTAAGTACTCTACTGCAGGTTGCACCTTGTTCCCCAAAGACAGTTGGAATAACGTTGGTTGATTCTTTTTCAATTTGGCCATCCCCTGAGAAGATATTCCCACCACGTTCTCAAGATATTCTTCCACTTTAACTGCTGCGCTGCTGGTGCTGTGATCGCCGCTTTTGTTTTCTTCACTACGTGTAGTAGTCCCATCACCAACATATCCAACGCCTTGTACCAACAGTAAATTAGAATTGCGTTTAATAGCCTCAAAAAACATGCTTCCCTCCTTACCATCACTCCCTGCCATATCTCCATACAATTCTTTTAGAAATTCCACAGTTGGCAATAAACGACTTTCAATAGAGTGATGCTTACTTAATATACGAGGAGTGCTTTGCAATATATGAGCTTGTAGCTCAGGATGGTTCGGAAACGTCGTTTCAAGAAAGGAAATGATTTGTTGGAGGTGAGTAATTGTTAGTGGGCCTCGATTTCGTGTCGTCGTTTTCGTTTCTTTGTGGTTGGCTCGGTACTGCTGCTGCTGGTGGTGCTACGTGATAGGTTGGCACGGTATTGATAGAGGTAATTCCTAGTTCTGGCCCATTGTTGCCTCTTGTGTTTGTTCCCTTTATTGTTGGCATCGGAGGGCGAATTCTGTGATGATGGATATGTTTCTTCCAATAGATGCATGAGCTCACGTACATCCATCGATTGTTGAGGCGTCGTCGCTTCATCTGATAGCGTCGGGTGCGCTGCATGATCGCTCAAGAGACGGGCAGGTCTCGTAAAGGGAGCTACGAATGATGATGATCTCAGTGGAGGAGAAAAAGAGGATTTTGACGTTGCAGCTGCTGTGGACAGGAGCCACAAATGTAGAGTGACAACCAGAATCTTTGTCATGATGCTTTGCCTCCTATGCCTCCTATGCTAGATGAAGAAGCCAATAGCGGGGAGGTATGTAGTTCACTTCAGGCCACTCAGACTTGCAATACACTCTAATACACTCACATTGCTGGTGGCCGTGGCTTGGTGGACCGCGGACAAAGTAGAAGAAAGCGATCCCGCTAAGACAAATCACAATCATGCTTGGGGCGTGCGGGCCGGGGCGAGCGCGAGGTGGGGCGCATCCCAAAACCGCTGCGACATGTGAACCGGCCACAAAACATTTTTTGTATCAACAGAGCTTACTTACGAAGCTGCATCGCAAAATACTTACACACAAAACAACAACAAGATGATATCCTACACTCGACGCTGCCGCCATCTCCTTCTCGGTATGATGCTCTCTTATTCCAATGCTGATTACAACCCAGACTTTCAGCCCAACCCAAATGGTAATAATGCTACTCTGTTAGTGTTAGATGTTGTGGGTGACGTAATCTGCTCTGCTCTTGGTACTGGTACTGGTCAACAGGGGCTACCCGATTGCTCGGGCTTTGCTGTTTGTGAATCAGGCTTCGTTATGGAAATGGTACAATGTGAGGAGGGTAGCATGTATGATGAATCAACTGAGAGCTGCAGTGTGGACAAGACGGAGTAACATTCGGTGATCCCATTGGGCCCATTCCACCCATTCCACCACTTGGCCCCATTCCACCAGCGACACTCGCCACACCACTTCCACCACCGTTATTATTATGATCCATAAAAAGACTCACCGCCATCTCCAATTGATTACCACTCATTTCTAAATATTGGCGAGCTACATTGGGATCGGCGGAGCCGGTGAAGGCTAGGAATTGGGAGAGTTGATCGTCGCTTATGTTGTTGTCTGTCATTTTTGTTGTTGTTGTCAGCTGGTTGTTGTGGGGGGTGGGTGTTGATGGGAATTTTAGTTCATCTATCTATATACTAATAGTGACTCGCGTGTGTGTGTGTGTGTTTGTGTGTTTGTCGGCCTAAATTTCATCGCCGAAATCAGGAAGGGCATAAGTAATTTTGGCCTTTTTTGGTGAGCCCAATTCCAGAAATTTGGCGCCGCTTTTGGTGAGCCAACCTTTGTATTGATTCCTATGTAGCTACTTCAGTAGAGGCGGGTTATTTGGCGAGCGTGTATTTGCCTTTTAAGGTGAGCCTTTCGTCCCAGCCGCCCCCAGCCCAAAGAGAAGTTGGGGCGGGTGTTTTTTTTGTTAATCAAACGGGCGAGAGATGTGTCCATAGAAAATCGCACATCACACCCGCACCACAGAATGCCGTGCGGAAAATATGTACGGTCTGAACACGCGCTAGCACGCGAAGCGGCTAGTTGTCGAAAAAAGTGACGGGGTTTTTGGATTCGGTGGGCTTCGTTGGCGAGAATTGGATCGCTGAGTTTGAGATGGGCATCTTTTGTGGATGTCGCTTCGCGTCATCAAATCAGAAAAGATATCATTCATTTGCAGTAAGGTTTTCTTGTGTGTGTAGTTAGTATCCATCGATGGTGCCGTACTTGCACTTGAAAGAATTCCATCTTACTATTGAAAAAATACCGTGAGAACCGTGATGTTGATGGTTGGAAGGGAACATTATAGGGTGCGGCAGAAGATGGCGCGAGGTCAGAGGAGATCGAGGAGGCCGAGGATGAGGCAGTTGAAGTTCACAAGATGGAGGAGAACCTCGACCATACTTTTACTCAACATGCAGGGGGCCAGCATTTGCTGGGCCAGATGGAAAGCTTGAGTTGCATTAGGCTACGATGCAACTTTCAGAGAAGTAGCGACGGAGCTATGGGGAGATACAGACACGGAATGGATCCCTTCGGATCTGGATGTGGGTGTGTGACTTGGTTTGTCTCGGGCACCTAGTAAGACTGCCGAGACGAGGGCAAAGCAAGCAGGAATGTCTACGCAGATTCAGGATGCAATGAATCGGTGGCGAATTGTGGAAGGTTCGAAAGGCAAAACTGTAAGGTGGAAGGCATCTCGTGATACATTCACCGCAGGGGTGGGCGAGATGCCGAACATGTGATGATACTCTCATGCCCTTTTGAGGCGAGGCTCTGCCATGCGTTTCCGTGGAGAGAACAGGGCATTCTAATCCATGAGAGTAAAGTTACAAAAGGTTAATGCAGCGCTGTATGCATCTGTAACCGATCTAAAATTGTGAATCTGTGATGCATGTCGACATGTGCAAAATCAATCTGTGCGTACAGTTGAAGTGTAGGATTGTTGTTGCCACATTTGTTTCGAACACAAAAAGCATATAGAATTGATATGCTCTAGTCAGACCATATTAGAAAGAGATCCGCATATTCAACTCATGTGAATAGTCGCCAATGTCACGAAAAGAAGAAAAGCCCGTCAAATTTAGGCTCGTCAGAGGTAGCCCGTCAAAACACCATTTCATGTCTAACACAGGACCTATGGCAATAAAAAGTGTATAGTGGCCCATTATACTTGGTGGCGATAGTATAAAAGCTCATTGTCACTGATCAGACGAAGAACATTGATAGAAGTGATGCTACAACCTCATAGGCGATTGCATGTCGACATGTGCAAAATCAATCTGCGGTTCAGTTGAAGTGTAGGATTGTTGTTGCCACATTTGTTTCGAACACAAAAAGCATATAGAATTGATATGCTCTAGTCAGACCATATTAGAAAGAGATCCGCATATTCAACTCATGTGAATAGTCGCCAATGTCACGAAAAGAAGAAAAGCCCGTCAAATTTAGGCTCGTCAGAGGTAGCCCGTCAAAAACACCATTTCATGTCTAACACAGGACCTATTGCAATAAAAAGTGTTTAGTGCCCCATTATACTTGGTGGCGATAGTATAAAAGCTCATTGTCACTGATCAGACGAAGAACATTGATAGAAGTGATGCTACAACCTCATAGGCGACCAGGTGTGACTGATTTTGGCCATGCCAGAAGCAGCAGCAGTCGACCGCTCTTTCATGCCCAACGCTGTCAGAATTGCAATTAGCCTTGTTTGGTGGCTCATTCTACTTGGTATCGATAGTATAGAAACACATTGTCACTGCTCAGACAAACTGCACTGATGGAAGTGATGCTGCAATCAGTTTGCCGGGCTGATGCGGTGCGATTTTGGCTAGCAAGCATCAGCAACGAGCAAACCACCATTTTCGTATCTAATGATGTTAATACAGCAATAGAACGTGTTCAGTGCCCCATTACACTTAGTAGTGATAGTATAGAAGCACATTACCATTGCTTATACGCACTGCATCGATAGAAGTGATGTTTGCAACCTTGCCGGCCCTGGTTCGGGTCAGTTTGGGCTTGTGTGGAGCACAACCATACGTCGCCATTCTGTGTCCATGCTGTCAGTATGGTGAAGAGCAGTGTTTAATTGCACAATGTAGGCCATGACGATAGTATAGCAGTATATCCACCCCTGCTCAGACGAATTGTGTTGATAGAAGTGATGACAGGAGCCATATGAGCGCAAATTCTGGGCAATTCGTTGTATCCCATGTCATATTATTGTAGCTATAGCGCGATGTAAAGTGACGATTATCCTCATGTAGATCCAATACGAATAAAGCCGATCATCTCATCGATTAATACCATCGAGATAAGCGTCCACTACGTGTTTCTTTGTTGTAATACGTTCTTGGCATCCGTGTTGTGCCATAATGATGCTGTATCTGTGCTAATTGCATGTTTCATATCCTTGCATGATATATTGATTGCTATTATCCCACTTCATTAGAAGCAACAAGCCAAGGTCAAACTCGCTGCAAGGTGCTCATATTGGGCGGAAATAATTGAGTTCATTGCTGTGTGTGCACTATTCATTTCAATATTGTGATCCTCCTTCTTAAAATTTGTGCAATTCGGTCCGTCGTGACTTGGTACATTAGTTGTACTACACAATTCATCAGTGCATGCTCAATCAATGATAACGCTGACAACACTAGTCCATAGCGCAGTATCAATAGTGTCGGTCACTAAATTATCGGTGAAGTTTATTCGCCGTAGTCACTGTGGCAATAGTCCAAGTAGTGGTACTTTACCATTGTCGGCGTAGGTCGGCGTGTGAGCGCTGCGCGGATGTTCCAGAAAAGTGAGCAGATTGAGAAACCTATGAATGACGCTTACTTAACTTTCTAAATGCGCGCGCGCGCGGGAAGAGAACCCTTAATCTGATGTGACAGCATTTTAAGACTGTCTAATACCGATTGATCAGAATTAAATTCTGACCACCAGAATTAACTTTTACAATTTCGACGTTAATTCTGATTTGGCAGAATTAAATCCTGTCACACCGCTTTGAATCCTGATAGAGTCAAGATAAACTGCATTGATAACATAATCCAGTTTCAAAAGGAAATAAATTCTGATTTGGCAGAATAAAATCCTGTCACATCGCAATTAATCCTGATAGAGTCAAGATAAACTGCATTGATGGAATAATCCAGTTTCAGAGGCTGATTGGTTGAGGATTTTGATGTGTCGGGCTGTTTCTTCGGATGTGCAGATGTGGGGGAGGAGATTTTTATAATCATTACGAACTTACAAGTCAGACACAAATCATTTCTACTCTTCTCAAACACCTTCTTCAACTTCGTCATCTATCACGAACAAATGATCAGATGCATGGATGGAAGAGACTTGGTGACGACTTGTCACCCAATTCTTGGCCCTTAGCATGGATGCGTGGCACACTTGGACAGCCTTGATGAACATCACAAGCAATGGAAGGACTGATGCCATAAGAGTCACTGGAGGCATACCTCGTGCCCAGGAGTAGCGACTCCTTGGCGTATCTGTCCATGATGGCACTCCGAGGAACATGACATGCATCACTCCAAGAGCGAGAGCAGACCAGACCACAGGACCGAACACCAGCATGAACTGCGCCTTGTTCATTTCATGAGCGACAGACGGCAGAGATGCAATGCCAGTTATGGTAAAGAGGCTTGTGCTCAACACAGCTGTAAGCATCGATGCCTCGGTATTCCATTCCATGTAGCCATCATCTATCAAAAAGCCAAAATATTCTCCTCCAAATATCAATAGCATCATACATGCGTGTAGCAGGACGAAGTACAAGGATAAAAGTCCTACCTGCTTCCGTATCGAGCATCCCCAGATCAAAAATCTGGGTTTTGTGTCAATGTAAGTCACTTGTTTCAAGAGACGGATACACGTGCCAGGTAGCAAGGATAGTGAAAAGCCCCAAACCGCAGTCCATGCGAACATCTTACTTGAGTGTCTTGCGAGTAAAGTGTACCATTGGAAGTGTGGACGGCCAGAGACTTGTACAGTAACATATGTGAAAGCTATTGCAAAGAGCAACATCATCGCCGTAGTTGCATGCATCCACTCCCAGCCAATGTTGTCCTGGCATGATTGTAGGCATTTATACTGATCAATAGGGACAACGGTGGGGGAATAGCCGAGGTACTTGGCGAGGGCTGCAATCTTTTTGACACATTGATCGCTTGGTCCACAGACACTTGTAGTCAACTTCATTTTGCTATTCAAACTATTTTGCATTTCTTGGATAGCTCCAGTATCATTGAATGCTTTGACCCAATGATCCGATGTGATATTTAGCGCTGCTAGTGTATCCTTTAGATCTTTAGTTCCGGTCCGATTCGTCGCGTCAACGAGGACACACCCTTCTTTCAGCAGTGTATAGTTTTGAATAAGGAAGGAATCAATTGCATAGCTTGGAATCACGATTACGACGATATCAGCATTTGCCAAGCACTCTGGGAAATGTTCAATAGTAACATAGTCACTGTCAAAAGGGTCAATAGTCTTCGTTGACATGGGCTCCGTAAAGACCAATTGGTATTTCCCATGTTTGTTTGAGTGCAGGTTGTGCATTCGGCAGAGGCCGTGTGCTTTATCTCCACATCCAACGACCACGACCTTAGTTTTTTCTTCGAAAGTTACGTTTGTCATTTTGGTTGTATTATTTATTGTTTTGTTTTATGAGAAGCAGCGTGTGCGTAGTAGGAACAACCGGTATAGACGTAAGAGCAAGAGCTTTTCATTCAGCCTTCTCGTTGTCACGAGCAAGAAGAGTTGAATAACTCCGAGATAAGAATCCCGTTGGGACAGATGTGTTGTGTGTCAGAAGACATATGTCACAACTTGCTGTGTTGTCTCAAGCCCATTCCTCTCGGAAGATAGGTATCAGAAGATACCAGCAGACGGTGCAAGCAGACCCCACCAATCATCTACAGGGTAATCATATCGATTGGACGACCCGTTTTCAGCCATAATTCAAATTGGCTATTGAACTTGAGTCTTGGTGCAGCTTCCTCCTTAAACGCGGTGTATTCACTCAAAGAAAGATTTAGTTGACGACAGAACACTTCGTCACTAGCACCAGCCAATAAGTGTATTGGAGGCAGCAGGACTTTGTCTCGTGGAGTCTTCGATGAGGGTAAATGGTACTTGGTTGCTTCGGCTCTGCTAGTATCACCCGTTTTCAAAGCCAGTACTCCGAGTAGCTGTTCTTTTCTTTCTTGTTCTTTCAAAAGGAAATTCCACCGAGGGAGGAGACGATTGTACAAAGATGTTGCGATGTATCGACTTCGAACATTACCAGCATTTTCTGTCGTCATCCCTTCCTTGTTGGGTAGATCGATGTATCCAGTCATGTTGTAGAATGAAAGAGTTTGTTGAATATTGTCCATACTGAGAGTTAGCAATGGACATTCGCACAATTTATTGGAAAGAGAGGGCCATCCCCACAGTGCAGCCAGGTAGTTAACCTTGGGTATGATATTTTCGGCAAGGCTCAGTGAATACACCGATGGTGCCGTCGCCAGAAGCCTTACTGCCAAGGTGTTGTCACTTTTGCCAGTGTTGCTCTTTACATCAATGTCGTCAAAGTAATCCATCTTTGTACATATATTACTCGTTGAAAGTGACAATATTTGAGGATGCTTCAAGATGGATTTTCTTAGTGCTGTTTTCTTCACGTCGCTGTCGTCAATACTGCTGCTGCTGCTGCCTTGTTTCGTGCCCTTTTCAAGAACATTCGTGAGTAGTTGCATCTTTGGCCGTAAATTTCCATCAACAGCTAATCCGAGTATTGAAGGATTTGACCCAACAACAGTAGCAAGTTCACTGTCGGTCAAGTCACAATAATCACGGAGAAACTGGGCGGTGGATCTGAGATTGGAATCCACATCCAACTGCAAGAGGTTGGGATGATTTGTGACTATTTTGGCCAATAGCTTCTTCTGCTTAGGTGGGATTGAGTCAATTGAGGAATTGCACCTTGGTCTGTTGTTTCGGGTCATCAAGTCTATACGCAGGATGACTGTTGTAGTAACAAGTTAGGTATTTGGTTTATTATGATCTGCAGCTGCTTCTCTTGTCTGTAATCCACCTATTTATCAGCCACTAATCGTAGCCTGGCGGTGGGTTATCTACTGCCAGAAATTTGGCGTGGGTTACGGGTTATTGTACGGGTTACCATACGGCCTTGCAACAGGTGACATATCTAATATTGGTTAGTTACTACTAGCTCCGTGATGTTAGGGTTATTGTAAGGGTAAAAGACAATTTTCAATGGTTTGAAAAAGACTTTCTCTCTTTTTTCCCCGCCGAATCCAACAGCAGCTCAATTTTGAGGGCAGCGTCGCACAAACAACCTTGTTCCATCTATCCCAAACTTCCTCACCAGCACCAGCATCATTGCTACAGGGACATCTGATTGCAACAGTTGGTTGGCATATATCATGAGTGGTGGTGGTAGTGGTAGTGGTAGTGGTAGTGGTAGTGGTAGTGGTAAGTTTTTCAATTCAGATCGGCTCATTTGCCAATGCCAAATGTCTATGTCTATGTGACATGTATGAGACCATATTCACTGGGCAAAATGGCATACACCAAAAGCCGGGTTAGGTTGGGAGTAATATATGAAGAGAATGATTCGATGTTGTTGGCTGAGACTGAGACTGAGACCTGAGACTCACTGACACTGAGAATCACTGAGAAGACTGCTCCCACTTTTACTTTTAAAAGCTTCTTACTTCTCACATACCTTTTTTTGTTTCCTTCCAATGCCAAATGCCGATATACATCTTACAGAAAAAACTCGTCAACCTACATCTACCTCCGAATCCAAACATGATGATGATCATCATCACTCCTCTTTATCTTTAAGCAGCTTGGCCTCAGCTGCGACTGCTTCTGCTGCCCGTGGAAGAATGCAGAAGCAGAAGAAGGAGAAGGGATTATTCCCTGCTGGATTATATTCGGGGGTTCTTCTTCTTCTTTGTGCCTCGATTGGGACCTTTTTCATCGCTCACAGTCTGATTGGGAACTCTGGCTCCATATCTTCAGATGCGATAGTTTATGGTAGCAAGGGAGACAAGCAAGATGACAATGTTTGCCCTGCGCTTTTGCCCATGAGCAATGACTGTGGTACTACAGGAGAGAGGGAGACTAACTTGAGCATGGCGTATAGCTACTTTTTCATCACTGACAAGGATGATGCCATTGATGATGTTATCTCCTGCAACGAGGCTAAAGTCCATCAAGCATTGGTTCGTGATATGTGCCCACGTGCCCAAGAAGCTCAGGCGAAGAGTAAGAAGATTGGAAACCGAAAGACAAAGGGCAGTCGTATTGTTGTGAACATTGAGTCTCTTCCAGAAGACATTGCGGCTGGTTCTTGCCCAGATGACACTCTTGATCAACTTGGTGATGATGAAACTTGCCAGAAAGTTACTGGAGGGATAACTTTGACGCTCGCTCTTGCCAAAGCTCTGGAACTGGAAGAAATTCAACTTCGACGATTGGGCAGCAATGATGAGAGTGAGAGAGATGAGCTTGAGACGAGGATGGGCTCATCAAGTGTTAGTGGGATCAAAGATGGTATGAGGCGATTGCAAGAAGACCTCACCCTCACAGAGGAGGAAGCAAAGAAGGTCAAGGAAGAACTAGAGAAAACGCTGAAGAATTTGATGAAGGAAATGAACCGCAGCCTAGCTTTGGGGCTCAGCAAGAAGGAGCTCAAGGAGCAACAGAAGAAGGCCAAAGAAGCTGTCACTCAGCTTACGATTGAGGATCTCCAGAAGCTAATTAGCGGAGAGTACAAAGTTGATGCTGATGTTGATTACACTGAGGGAGACGGCTTTACGTTCTCGTTTGTTCCTGCTACTGAGTCTCCCAAGCGACCCGTCCGTCGTTGTCTCCAAGCCACCGTCCGTCGTTGTCTCCAAGTGACCATCCGTCTTTGTCTCCAAGCGAGTTTGACTGTGCTCGCACCAACAGCGCCTTGTTTGCTGGCACTTGGTATGCCTTTTTGGTAGAAGAACCGTATACAAATTGCGTTGAGTTCAACTTTTTCACCACCAATTTTATTGAAAATGAAGCAGTTGTTGAATTTTATCAAACAGTTCAATTTCCTGGATTTCCTCCTCAACAAGATCAGTTCACTTTAGTACTTGGAAATTGCGTAAGTATCACAGAGATCACACTTTGTGGGTTTTTTGATGACTATGCATCCTGTGGTAATTTTGAGTACAACAGTAATGGCACAATTACGGCCTTCGATAGTGCCATTTCTCCTGGTCGTTGTTTCTAGTGGTAGTGGTAGGTTTATATTTTATTTTAGTATTAGATTTGTGGAGGAAAACAAGCAGAGTTAGAGGCAATCCGTTGGGAGCAGGCTGCAGACTTGATTTATGTGAATAGAAAGAGAGTCAAGAGTAAAGAGAGTGCATTTTGATTGTGAGGAATACACACATTTTCCTAAAATTAAGGTGATATTGTACGAATCAACTGTTTCCATTTAATTTAACTAGCTTTAGACTCCATGATCCACGTATCAATCAATACCAATACATGTGGATTGTGAAAACCTACGGACGTTAATGTTGGCTCTACCTCTAGCTGCACTTGCAGTACACCGCAGCCAAAAGAAAAAGAGACAATGGAGATGGAGTGATGCATTAGCATTAGCAATTGGTCCATGCTGCTTGGGTCTTGGTCTTGGGTCCGGTTCTACAAGCAATTTTTCTGCACCCTACGCCTACGATGATGCAATGACCATGTGTTAGAGAAGAAGATTTGGTCGGATGAATGCCAGATGGCGTGAGTTGGATTCTGCCAACTCATCACCCCTTGCCGACCAAGATGCTGTGTTGTTGCTCCATCTCCAGTCTCTCTGTGTCTGTGTCCTAACCAGAGTGGGCTCTTCGTTTTGCTCTTTCTGCGATCGTAGAAGTCTTGTCCGTGTTGCTCTCTGACAGTCGCCAGAAGAATTGATGTGATTATGTTCTTGCTATAAAACTAAAATAATTTCTCTACGTCTCCTCCTTCATTTATTGTGTGCACCCTCGGAAATCGATGCTGGCTGTTTTATTTTTATTGTGCTCTGTCTGTGCTCGTTTGTTTTGCTGGGTTATTTGGTGATGGGGGTGGGGGTTGATTTGATTTATTGAATTGTGACCACGACCACGCCTGATACGCACGAGCTGCAGCAACATCTTCTTCTTTGCTAAAACTAATCCCAAGTCTGGCGGTGATGAACCAGTGCATTTTTGCTCTCTCGTGCCTGCCATTGCCATTATCCTTCTCTATTGCACCAAGATTGTATCTTGCACTGGGACGCCCGCCAATAGTGCGCCTATTCCGATGATGAAGTGAATCTTCTTGTCCTTCTCAACACCTTGCCCCCTTATGATAAAAACACGATAGCTCATAATGCGCATGAATAATGCCCAATATATCCGGCTGACGACTTTTCCCCAATACTCACCGTGATAGTCACCTTATTCACCTTCATCGTAACGCATATAATCCCCATCACCATCACATATTCTTTTCAAAGATTTACAAGTCTTTCAATTTGATATGGCATCATCTTTGGCGATGCCGCAGGCACAACACATCATATTATCGCTCTCGCTCTCTAGAGCAAGAGCTAGGAATTGGGAGAGTTGATCGTCGCTTATGTTGTCTGTCATTTTTGATTCGTTGTGTAAGGGGGTGGGTAGGTGTTTGATGGGAACTAGTTCATTGTCGAAAAAAGTGACGGGGTTTGGATTCTCGGTGGCTTCGTGGCGAGAAATGATCGCTGGATTTGAGATGGGCATCTTTTGTGGAGTCGCTTCGCGTATCAAATCAGAAAAGATATTCATTTGCAGAATAATCATGTTGACATTCAATGAACTATAACTGTAGAGCGTCAAGAACTGCCGTGTATATCTTGCCTTAAAAAGCTGCAATAACAAGACTTTGAAAAGTATCTAGGTGCTGCCCGTCGGTTAGGCGTACAGCCAGCCTCATTGGATGACTTTTTCAAAGGATCCTCGATCCTCTTGCTCACTGGCCAAATTTTGGTGTTGGATCGCGCACCTCGTCGGACCCACACATCCACACACACATCTTGGACCCCTCGTGCCTATTCATAGGCAGCGAAAGAAACGACACTGCAAAGGTTGTCTAAGCTCTAGACCACAAGAGGATCAAGGCGCTACGTGGATTTCCGTAGGAACAGATCTTCTTGTTGTCATGCTACCGATCCCCAAGATGTCGACTCATGATCCTGTTATCAGCACGAAGGCCGCCTGCAATAGACGAACGCCACCAAAGTTTTCTTCTCGGAAGTTGACGGCATTCTACTTTTTCATTCTTACGGTAGTGTTCATATGCGGTCGGCACCTACTGCCACGGCCGCCATCGGTAAAGAACAACAACAAGCCATCCACAACAGAAATCACAACAACTAATACAAACTCCGATAGTACTACAATAATAATACCCCCTCTCAAAAACCTCATTGACAAAAACGGAAAAGTCATAAGTGACATATCCTGGATGCTAGACTTTGCCATCATTGGCTTTCCAAAGTCAGGAACATCCTTCTTGAAAAACTATCTCAATCAGACGGAAGAAACGTTTGTGTACCATCGTGAATTCTGTATAAAGAAGTCTAGTGATTTAACACGGTTTGTGGAGGTATATCATGAGGTGCATGTGCGATTTCAGCAACAGCAGCAAGTACAACACAACAACAACAAGAACAAGAGGATACGATTTGGATTGAAATGCCCAGGAGTACTCTATCGATCACACGATATGAACATATACAAAACGTACTTTCCAAACACCAAATTCATAGTCGGGATACGCCACCCAGTCATGTGGTTTGAAAGTTTCTACAACTATCAAGTGGGTCGGAATGTATCATTGCCTGCATCAACGTCAAGTCTGATTGGTAAATGTGAAAATCATCAAAAGGTGTGTACAGATCGAGCACGACTTCATGCTGCATTGGCTAGGTTGAGAAAAACACCACTGGTGGAGAAGGAAGAGGTCGACTTGTTATTTGGTACTCGATATGAAGGCAATTACAGCAACAATACCTCCTCTTCTCATCCTCCTCCTCAACAACAAAGACGAATCTTGAGCAGTAGCAAACACAAGAAACAACAAGATGGATTTCCGAATCAACTGTTACTTTATGAAGTACGACAATTGCATCAAAATGATACTACACCTAGAAAACTATCAGAGACTCTTCGCAACTACTTGGATATTCAATCAGATTTACCTCCAATACTCTCGTATAAGAATATCAAACCTCGTGCAATTAATATTTGTGACGATGTACATGCAAATGTGAGAAGGTTGTTGGTAGATCATGGGACAGATGCGGCAATTTGGATTAAGGAGTATTTGATGGAGAATCCAACTGTAGAGATTGCATCTCCAGAGTTATTTGTGCGTTTGTTGGATAGCTGGAGTGCTGATCCTTGTGCAACTGCATCGTGAAATGGGTGACATTTATTTATTTACTCAACTAAAAGAGCATAGGTATAGGCCGATCTTCGAGAGACCATACATTTTT